>JBBPTZ010000244.1:454-29871 GCA_038094315.1 Phylloporus cf. tubipes | reverse complement strand
TTGTATCTAGAACCAACCCCCAGGACTTCTCTGAGTTGCTGCACACTCCTGAAGTGCTCTGTAAGTTCCTAGGCGACTCCTAGCGAACTCCCTTTGTTTACCTTTGACCCGACGACCGACCCGTCGTCCACACCCTCAGATTGAACCTCGGTCGCAACTGACGTTCCGGATCTATGTTCACAATGCTATGTGTAACAAAAGATCAAGAATCTCACCCCATCCCTCCTATCCATGGAGTAGGACTGCCCCACCTTCGTCACCATAGCCCACCCGTCGAGAACCCCTCACTTTCACCCTCCACAGTTGGACGATGAATCCCAAGTACCAATCCCTGAGTATATCCCACGTCACCGTCGACCCCCACCCACAGGTCTCCCCCTGTCCGCACAACCTAGACCCCAGTCCTTCATACCACCACCTCGCACCCCTAGTCCTATCTCTGTCACCCCACCCCAGTCACCCACCATGTCCTCCACTGAGCTTAAAGCTGCTCTCCCTGCTAACTTCTCTGGAGAACCTGCCAACGCCATGCGTTGGATGAAGGCCATGCGTGCCTACTTTGCCATCAACCCCTCATTGTACTCCACCAATGAAGCCAAAGTCATGACCACCCTGAACAAGATGAGAAAAGGTTGAGGCATCTCCTTCTCGGAGATGTGGTATGATCTCATGGCCAACACCAACCTTGCCTCTACTGAAAAGACCTTCGAGAAGCTGGCCTCCAACTTCCAGACCACCTTCTACCCGTACGATATCAAAGCCACCACCCGCCACGAGCTCGCTAAGCTCCAGCAGAAATCCTTCTGCACCTCTGGAGGCGTCTATGATGACAGCTTCCAAAAGTTTATCACAGACTTCCAAAACCTCGCATCCAAAGCCAGAATGCAGGACCAGGACACCCTCATTGACCTCTTCTCCCTGGGGCTAGACTCTCGTATCTCCATGCTCTTTATTGGCATCAAGAAACAACCCACCATCATCGCTGAATGGATTGCCAAGACAAAGGCTTTCCACGCTCAGGTTTCCTGAATGGATGCCATCTCCAAGGGACGCACTCCACCATCGCTCACCCACCACCGCCCTTCCGCCGACCCCAATGCAATGGATGTCGATACCATCCAGCTCAACAAGCTTACCCCCGCTAAACAAGCCAGGTGTGTCAAGGAAAGACTCTGCTTCAAGTGCCGGAAGGGAGGCCACAACGCTGGCAACTGCCCCACCTCATCTGGTATCTCTACGTCCCCCACTCCCCGTCATCCCCAGACCATCTGGAACACTGAAACCACCCCGGCCCCAGTAACATCACCTCCCGTTCCGTCCGCCGCCACCCCCTCTGCTATTGACGCCTATATCAATACCCTGAGGACTCAGGGTAAGAATGAGGACGAAGTCCTCCAAGTACTGAAAGTTTGCTTCGAGGAAATGCCCGAAGAAGCTACCTCCGTCGCTGCCATCGACACCAAGGATTTTTAGATTGGGAAGCCGCCTTGACGTCTCCTTCCCTACGTATTTCCAATATATTACTCACCCTGCCAAATAAACGTACGCTCCTTGTCCCCATTAAACTGCAGGCTCTTGGAAAAATCGTCAACACCTTCGCCCTTATTGACTCCGGTGCTACCGAAAACTTCATTGACGTCGGACTTCTCACCCAAGCCGACTTCCCCTTACAATGACTACCTCACCCGATCATTGCACATAATGCTGATGGCACTGCCAATACCAAGGGAACGATCCAACGGAAGATCCAGATCAGACTCAAATTCCCCTCCACTGATGATGAAGAAGAGCTAATGGTCCTAAGCCTCAGACGCCGACAAATCATACTCGGTATGCCCTGGCTCCAGAAATGGAACCCACGCATTGACTGGGTCAACAACTGCATCACTCTCCCTCACAACCCCCGCCCCACCGACGACGAACTCTATACTCATCAACAATACCTGGTCCGATATCTTGGACTCAATGTCGATCAGGAAATTTCTGAACTCTATGACTCCCGCTATGCCCCCTCCGAAAATGTCAACAAGATCACCATCTCCACCCAACTTGCCCAGGAAACCGCCCCCAAGGAACAGGAGATTCCAACCTGGTGCAAGGACTTTGCCAATGTCTTTTCAGAAAAGACCCATGAGAAACTCCCGCCTCCCCACTTTAGAAAAACGTCTCACACTTCTTGACAAGGCCCGTGATGAAGCACTGGCTGCACATGACTCCGCCTGTCGGATCATGACAACACGCTCCACCCAAAACTTCTCCCCCTGGAAAGTTGGAGATAAGATCTGGCTAGAGGCCTCTAACCTCCGCATTGACTACCCTTCACGGAAACTCACTCCCAAATGCTTGGGCCCTTTTGAAATTTCTCAGGTACTATCACCGCTCATGTACTGCCTCTGGCTACCGCCCACCTGGAAAATACATGATGTCTTCCACGCCTCTCTCCTGTCATTCTATCGCGAAACCCCCACCTTCGGCCCCAACTTCTCCCGACTGCCACCGGATCTGATCAGATCAGAAGAAGAGTACGAAGTAGACAAGATTGTGTCACACCGGGGCGCGCTGGGATGCTGCAAGTACCTGACTGCATGGAAGGGCTATCCGTCGTCGGAAAACACCTGGGAACCTGAGTCAAATCTCCATCATGCCCCCGATATCCTGACTGCTTATAAGCGGTCTCGGAATCTATCCTAACGTCGTGTCCCTCTGTTCCTCTCACTCGTATATGCCCCTCCGCCATGTCCTCATCCTCCTCCACCTCCTCCGACTCCTCTCACCTTGCCTTGCCAATCCGCTTGCGTCCAGTCTTCCCATGCCACTTGCCCGTCCACTTTTTACACCTGCTCTACACTGCAATACTCACTGATAGCCATCTCCTCGGCATCATTGAGCAGATGCCTCTCTTCCGCCTCGATGAGGTTTCCCAAGAACTTGTCCATCTCTTCTTAGATATTTCCACCACGCAGATATACCATGGTCAAGCCGCTCCCAGCGATCTTCCCACAGCCTTTGGCGCTCCCATGCGTCTCCTCATCAACAACGCACCCGCTTGGATCCTCATGCTACTCCATCTCCATGGCTTTGCTAATTTTGTAGAAAGGATCCCGGCTTGTGCCATTTATGTAACCTTTTGTCGCATTTTATGTCCCCCGACGAACACACTCACTACGTACATTCTGCACTCTCCCCTTCTCCTCCTCCGCTCCCCGTCCCCGCTTCTATATTCTCTGCCCCCACCGATCCAACCTCCATCTCCTCCCCACCACCCGCCATGGCCCTCATTGACCGCATATCTTCTCCTGTCCCATCTGAGACCACCACAGCTGTAGACCCATCCGCTGTTGACCCCTTTGATGGTACTTGTCATGACGACACTACCATTCAGACAATTCGTACCTGGATGACCCACACTGAAGCTGGAAATGTGTTCTCCTCCCCCATGCGTGTAGTCCCCTCTTCCCTTATCCATCCACCCACCTCCACACTTACTGAGTGCTTTCGGTGTCACGCTTTGGGTCACTATCGCAAGAACTGCGTTCATTATTCCTGCCCTCACTGTCACATATCCGCCCCAGGCCACGCTCAATCTAATTGTCTCCGCAACCAATGCGACATTTGCAGTCACTGGGGACATAGCACCAGGTTTTGCCCCGGTCACCCATGCTCACACTGCTCTCAGTTTGGGCACGTACTCATTGACTGTCCATTCGAGAACTTATCAGCAGATCAGGCCAAGGATATTTATGGAGATAACCGATCGCTTATCCACCCCGGAGATAACCTTTAGAGGGTTTACGAAGAGGATCGAGCCAGGGACTCGATTGTTAGAGGGGGGTAATGTTACGGTTGTACTGCTGCGCCAGTCCGTTTTTCTTTTCTCTTTCACCTACTCCGACCCTGGCCCTTGCTGGGAGCACTACCTTTTCATTGTATCGCTGAACCAGCAGCTCCTTTATCCTGCCTTCTGGCCTGACACCGTTCCTTCGGATCTTACCAGAACAGGCCCCGGACTTTATGATTGATCTTTCCGTACGTTTCCATGGACAGCCTCCGCTCCTCTGCCGTTTCTCTCATAACGGCATCGTCTCTCCGCTTCCTCCCATTGACTCATACGTACTTACCAATCTGCAGTAGTTCCGTTTGCTTCTATGGACTTCTGTTGCTTATGTACACATTGAGTACTTATACCTCCGCTGCCTGTACAGTAGACTCTATTCTTGATCTGTGCAATCTAGTATTGTATCTAGAACCAACCCCCAGGACTTCTCTGAGTTGCTGCACACTCCTGAAGTGCTCTGTAAGTTCCTAGGCGACTCCTAGCGAACTCCCTTTGTTTACCTTTGACCCGATGACTGACCCGTCGTCCGCACCCTCGGATTGAACCTCGGTCACAACCGACGTTCCGGATCTACATTCGCAACGCTACGCGTAACAATTGCAAGGACTGCATTTATTATACCTGCTCTCACTGTCATATATTCACCCCAGGCCATGCTCAATTTAATTGTCTCTGTGTACAATGCAATGTTTACAGTCACTGGGGACATAGCACCCAGTTTTGCCCCAGTAGCCCATGTATCTGCTACTTTCAATTTGGGCACACTCACTGACTGTCCAATCAAACACCTATCAGCAAATCAGACCAAGGATATTTATGGAGATAACCAATCATTTATCTGCTCCTAATGTGATCTTTCGAGGATATACTAAGAGAATCAAGCCAGTGACTTGATTGTTGGAAGGGGGTAATGTTATAGTTGTATTATTGCATGTGTCTGTTCTTCTCTTTTCTTTTTCATACCTAGATCTAGAGCCTGGCTGAGAGCACTACTTATTCATTGTATTACTGAACTGGCAGCATTTCTATGCTTTCTTTTAACCCCTTACTGTTCTTTCAATTCCTACCAGAAGGGATTCCAGATCTATCCTTTACCATCTCATATGTTTCCCACTTGGACAGCCTTCTTCACTGCTGCTTTTCTCACAACAGCATTGTCTTCCCTCCATTTACATTATCCACAGTAGTTAGTCATTCCACAGTTTGTTCCATGTGATTCTATCACACTCTGTGGCTTACCTACACACTATGTATAAATACCCATGCTGCCTATACAATAGTTCTCTATTCTTGATTTACACAATACAAGCATATATTCTAGTCTCATCCTCTGGACCTCTGTGAGCCTCTGCAAGCTCTTGAATCACTTTGTCTGTGCCAAGGCTCATTTCCTTGTACACACCCTTTGCCACCTTTATTCCTTTGGATTGATCATTGATGACTCTTGACAGTCTGGACCTCATTGCATATACTTCACATAACAGTCAATGAGTAGGTGTTACGATTGCCCTATTTTACCCCTATTTTTCACTAATTTTCCTGGCCTTTAACACGCTATGTTGCATTAACTATGCAATATCTACACTTATCCTGACATCTAAACCCAAATCTGGCCTTAGCCAACCATAGCCAAAGCAAGTCATCAAGGCAACGCACAACAGTGCAAGGCTGTGCAGATACCTGTGCTAAAGCAGTGCCCATCCAGCCCCTATGGCAGTGTCCGGCTGTACTTGAGCAGTGTATAGCTGTACAAACCTTACCAACCTCAAGGATGCTGCATGTCACAGATAAGCGCCTCATGGTAATCCTCATGGCTGACTCATCTTTCCTGATATGGAAGGCGAGAACGAAGCACAAGTCAGAACTAGTCAACACAACTCAGAAATACTGGGGCTACACAACAGATACCAGTGCACACCCTAGTTCTAGTAGTTCTATTAGATGCATGCGTACTCCTCATGTTCACCAACACAGGATATCATAGATGTAGTATACACGAATGTAAACATTAGAATAGTATATAAAGGCCAAAGACAAGCACTAGGGATTTTCCCCAGTCTTGTTCTCTTGGAGTTTCCTAGTCCTACTAGCGTGATTCCACTACTAGCTTCAAGGCTTACTACTTGCTCTGGTAAGCGATTGGTCCTAGCAGGCTAGTCGTTTCAGTAGGTGCCCAAACTGAGAGCAGCATGTGCATGGACTACTGGAACAAAACCTGGCACTATGTCCCCAGTGACTGCAAACATTGTATTGCACATGGAGACAAGTAGATTAAGCACAGCCTAGGGCAGATACATGACAGTGAGGGCAGGTATAATGAGGGCAGTCCTCATGATAGTGACCCAGACAGTGACACCAAAAGCACTCAATTAATGCTGAGGCAGATGGGTGGATGATAGCAGAGGGGATGACATGAGTGGGGGAGGAAAACACATCACCAGCCTCAGTATGGGCCATCTAGGTTTGGATGAGTTGGATATTGTCATTGGCATAACAGCTACCACTGAAGGGATCAACAGCAGGGTCAACAGCAGTGGGGGTCTCAAAGGGAGCAGGGGAGGTAAGATAGGCTAGGAGTGACATTGGCAGCAGAGGGATGAATATGTCAGGGGTAGAGGATGGAGTGACTGACAAGGGAGTGGGAACAGGTATAGGCAGAGGAGAGGGAGAAAGTGCAGTTTGGATGTAGTGGTCAAGTTTATAATGAAACATACAAAGGAAAATTCAGTGAAAGGTGAGGTAAATGGCTTGGGCCAGGATCTGTTCTATGAAGGTGGTGAAACCATGGAGATGGAGTAAGGTAAGGACCTGGGTAGGGGCATTGTTGATGAGGAGATGTATAGGGGCACCAAATGGAGCTGGGAGATCACTGGGAGTGGCTTGCCCATGGTACATCTGAGTGGTGCTAATGTCTAAAAAGAGACAGACAAGTTCCTGTGAGACCTTGTCTTGTTCAAAGAGGGGTAAGCATTCAACAATGTGAAGGAGGGACTCATCTGTGATGATGGCAGTGTAGAGCAGGTGTATAAACTGGACTGGCAAGTGCACTGGGTAGATGGGGCATAAGTGGATGGGTGAGGACAGGTTGGAAGAGTCTAAGAATGTGGAGAAGGAAGAAGACATGGCAAATGGGCATATACTGGTGGAGGACTGGGGGGGCTGTTAGGCCAGGTTTCAAGATTGCTTATAAGTGGCAAGGATATTAAGGGCATGGTGGAGATTGGATTCAAATTCCCAGGTATTTTCCGATAAGGAATAGCCCTTCCATGTGGTCAGATACTTGCAGCATCCCAGAGTACCCCAATGAGACATGATCTTTTCTACCTTGTACTCTTCTTCTGATCTGATGAGATCTGGTGGTGGCCAGGAGAAGTTCAGACTGAAGGTGGGGGTTTCATGATAGGATGAGAGAAGTGAGGTGTGGAAGATGTTGTATATTTTCCATGTGGGCGGTAGGTGGAGGCAGTAGACAAGCAGTGATAGTACTTGGAAGATTTCAAAGGGTCCCAAATGTTTAGGTGTGAATTTCCTTGAGGAGTATGCAATGCAGAGGTTGGAGGCCTCTAACCAGATCTTTTCTCCGACCTTCCAAGGGATAAAGTGTTGGGTGGATCTTGTTACACTTGATCTGGGTAGGGGCAAGCGTAGTCTTGGACAACAAGTCAATGTCTACTGAAGCATAGACTTGACAGGACACAAAGTGTCTAGAGGTGTAGGCCTGACTAGAGTTGAAAAACAGATGGAATTGGAGGAGGCTGTGGATGCCACTAGGCAAACTATGAGACAAACTTGAAGTAGGCAAACTACTTGGTATATTGCCAAGAAGAAATAGCTTAAGGTGTACATGTATGTGTGACCAGTATTTAAGGGAAATGGAACAGTGCACAGACCAAGGATGTAAAAGGAAGGTATCACCAAGATAGGGAAAGAACGTTGTGGAACAATGTCGAAGAAATGTAACTAAAAGAGAGGGAGAAATGCTACTGGGTGAAAGGAAATGATGATGAGAAAATGATGAGTAAGATTGGCCAATGGGTAGGAAGTAAGTCATTGTAGAGGAAAAGAAGTAGTGACCATGATAAAGGGAAAAGGGGTGAATCGTAACAGATCTTTCCATCATAATCCAATAGGGAGAATCATGTGTTGCAAGGGCTTCATCTTGGGCTTTGTTGAGGCAGGAGAGGTGTTTTTCGAAAGTGGGGAGGAATATTTTTCTGAGTGGGGGATAGGAGTGTGGTTTGTAATCTAGGAGGAGGAAGAATAGGGAGACCTTGATAGAGCTATGGGGTATGAAATTGTAATGAAATTCAGCAGTGGTGAGGAGGTCCAGCCATGACGTGGGATTGTTGCTACAAAAGATTCAAAGATACATTTTAACTTTCTAATTGATCCACTCAGTCTGGCTATTAGTCTGGGGGTGATATGTGGTGGAGAGGCAGATGTCATAATGGAGTAGGCAGGTGAGCTCCTTGGTGAAAGCAAAGGCAAATTGTGGGCCACGATCAGAGATAATGGAGTTGTGGAGGCCAAAGTGTTTGAACACATGGTGGAAAAAGAGAGCTGCTACTCCCTGGGTATTGATGGTTTTGGAGCAGGGGCAAAGAATTACCCCCTTCGAAAGGCTTTGGTTGACCACAACCAATAAGGAATCATGTCCCTGAGCAGGTGGGAGATCTGTAATGAGATCCATGAAGAGCTGTTTAAATGGAAGGATAGTGGTGGAGACAATGGGCAAAAGCGGAGGTGCAATGGAATGGGTATTGACCTTAGATGATTGATACAGGGCACATCTGGTGACAAAGGAATTGACAAAGGTAGTAAGACCAGGCCACCAGTAGTTGTGTTTGACCAGAGATTTTGTGTGGAAATGTCTGGTGTGACCAGAAGTAGGGGAGTCATGAAGTGCATGAAGAAGTGCGGACTGGTTGGTAGGCGGGACATACATGTGATCTTTGTAGTATAGATGGCCAGAGTCAAATATCCAATTGTCTAGTGTGAAATGAGGAAAGAGAGGGAAGCCCTCCTAAACACTGCAGATAGCTTTGAGTACCAGGGGGTTAGTTAAGGAGGAGGATTGGATGTGGCAAGTGAGTGTGAGGTTGAGGGTGCTGATCACAACTGGGTTGGGGATAATGGATGTATTGGAATTGTTGGAGGAGGTATCAACCAGGTCTTTCCAGGAGAGCACATCAGCCGGTCCCATTTTGGTACTGGGCATGACTTGCCAGACAATATCAAAGTTCTGTAAAAAGAGCAACCAGTGAGCTTGCCATCAGGAGAGCTTCTGGGGGTCTTTGACATAGGAGAGGTTCTTATGGTCCATGACTATGGTGACTGGGTGGGCTGTACCCTGGAGGTATTGGCACCATTCTGCAAGGATGAGAATGACTGAGGAGTTCTCAGTTGTAGATGTTATAATTGCATTCTGTAGAACTGAAGGTGTGAGAGAAGTATATGCAGGGATGGGGGTCTCCATTGATGTCAGCTTGCATAAAAACTGCTCCAGCTGCAATGAGGGAGGCATCAGACATGATGAAGAATGGTTTAGCAATGTCAGGTATGAGGAGAACAGGAGTGAAGAAGAAGATTGACTTAAGCCAGTTGAAAGCATATTGCTGGAAGCCTGTTCAGGCCCAGGGTTCATTCTTCCAGGTTAGAAGATTCAAAGGAGCAACAATGTTGGAAAAGTCCAGGATGAACTTTTGATAGAAGTTTGCAAAGCCCATAAATGAGCAAATGCTCTTGATAGTGGAGGGAGGTTTCCAGTCCTGAATAGCCCTTAACATGGTGAGGTCCATCTTGATCTTGCCTTGTCCAATGACAAGACTAAGGTACTTCATGCAAGGGATATCAAATAAGCATTTTGAGAGTTTGAGAGAAATGCTGTGTTTGAAAGATGTTGGAGGATGTGGTGGGTGCATTTGTGATGGAGAGTGATATCATCTTTGGTATGGATCCTAAGGTCATTCATGTAAATCTTTAGCCACTTCTCTCCAATCATGTTTGCAAAGATATCATTCATGAAGGCTTGAAAAGTGGGGGAAGCATTGTTGAAACCAAAGAACATGACAGTTGGTTCAAAGAGACCAAGCAGCATGATAAACATGGCATTCCATTGGTCCTCTCTGTGGATGCAAATGTTGTTATAGCCCCATTAGACATCAAACTTGGTGAAGAGTGTGGACTTCTTCATATTATTGATGAGTTCTGGAATGAGGGGGAGTGGGTAAGTGTTGTGGATGGTGTGGGAGTTAAGGTAATGATAGTTCTGGCAGGAGCAGAAAGAGCCATCCTTCTTTGATATGAAAAAGAATGGTAATGCTTGGGGGGATTTTAACAGAACAATTCATCCAGTTTTCAGGTGTTCCTTCACAAAGGCCTTGCAGGCTTCATGTTTGGTGGGATTGAACAGATAGACCTTAGTAATCTTTGGGACAAAGGAGGGCTTGAGTTTGATGGCATGGTTATAGGAACAATGTGGGGGTAGTTTCTTGTGGGTCTTCTCAGAGAAGACATTGGTGAAGCCTTTACACCAATCCAGAATCTCCTGTTCCTTCAGGGCATTTTCCTGAGTGAGCTGGGTGGAGATAGTGATCCTGTCAATATTGACAGAGGAGGAGTACTGTTGGTTGTAGAGTTCAGTGATTTCCTGGTTGACATCCAATCCTAGATATCAAATGAGGTAATATTGTGGGATGTAGAGTTCATCATCAATGGGGCAGAGGTTATGAGGGAGAGTGATGTGATTGGCTGCCTAGTCAATGTGGAGGTTCCATTTCTGAAGCCATGGCATTCTGAGTATGATCTAGCAGCAACTGAGGCTGAGAACCATGAGTTCTTCTTCATCATCAGTGGAGAGAAACTTGAGAGCAACCTGGGTCTTCCATCAGATCGTCCCCTTGGCATTTGTGGTTTCATCCACATTATGAGTAATGACCAGCTGGGGAAGGTGTTGCAAGGGGAAGTCGGCCTGTGTAAGGAGACCAACATTGATGAAGTTTCCAGTGGCACCAGAATCAATGAGGATGAAGGTGTTGATGGTTTTTCCTAGCATTTGCAACTTTACTGGGACAAGGAGAGTGTATTTATTTGGTAAAGCTACTAGTATATTGGAAATGAAGAGGGAAGGATGTGTCAAGGCAGCTTCCTGTTTTAAAAATCTGAGGTGTTGATGGTGGCAATAGAAATGTCTTCTTCAACCATTTCTTCAAAACTGACCTTGAGGATCTGAAGGACTTTGTCCTCATTTTTTTCCCAAGTCTTCAGGATATTGACATATGCATTGATGATAGAAGGGGTGGAGGATGTGGATGTGACAGGAGCAGCTGGAGCAGGGGTGGTCTTGGTGTTTCAAATGTTTTGGGGGTGATGAGGGGAAGCAGATGCTGGGGTGCTCAAGGCACTATGGCACTGTCCAGTATTGTGACCCTTTTTGCAATAGCAGAAACAAAAGCCTTTCTTGATGCATTTGGTGCACTCAGTGGGCATGAGTTTGTTGAGACAGACTATGTCAACATCCATAGCATTGGGGTCAGCAGCAAAACGATGTTAAACAAGAAAGAGGGCAGTGCAACCCTTTACGAGCACATCCATGCATCCAAGGTGGATATGGAATGTCTTGGCCTTGGCAATCCAGTCTGTAATGGTGGAGGGGGTCTTTTCCATGCCAAAGATGAGCAAGGAGATGTGAGAGTCAAGTCCCAACAAGAATATGTCAATGAGGGTGTTTTGATCCATCATTCCGGCCTTGGGCACCAGGTTCTGGAAGTTAGTGATGTACTTTTGGAAGCCATTGTCAGAGATGTCTCCTGGAATGTGGATGGATTTCTGCTTGAGCTTGGTGAGCTCATGGCAGGTGGTGGACTTGATGTTAAAGGGGTAGAATGTGGTTTTGAAGTTGGTAGTGAGTTTTTTGAAGGTCTTCTCACTAGCAGCAATGTTGGTGGTGGCCATGAGGTCATACCACATTTTGGAAAATGATATGCCTTGATCCTTACTCATCTTGTTCAGGGTGGTCATGACTTTGGCCTCATCTAAGGTGTAGAGTGAGGGGTTAATAGCAAAGTATGTGTGCATGATGTTGGCAGGTTCTCCAGAGAAGTCAGCAGGTAAGTGTTATGCGTAGCATTGTGAACGTAGATCCGGAACGTTGGACGCGGCCAAGGTTCAATTCAAGGGTGTGGACGACGGGTCGGTCGTCAGGTCGAAGGTACGCGAGGGAGGTTCACTAGGAATCGCCTAGGAACTCACAGAGCACTTCAATAGCGTGCAGCGGCTAATAGAAGTCCAGGGGTGGTTCAAGACACAACGCTAGATTGCGAAGATCAAGAATGAAGCTACTAGTACAGGCAGTGGTGGTATAAGTACTCAGTAGTACGTAAGCAACAGAAGTCCGTAGAAGTGGACGGAACTACTGCGGATTGGTAAATATGTATGAGTCAATGTGAAAGTAGTGGAGTGACAATGCCGTTGTGAGAGAAGCGGCGGAGGAGCAAAGCTGTCCATGGAAACGTACGCAACGATCAATCATAAAGTCTGGGACCTGTTCCGGTAGGATCTGAAGGAATGGCGTCAGGCCAGAAAGCGGGGTAGAGGAGCTGCCGGTTCAGCGATACAACGAAAAGGTAGTGCTCCCAGCAAGGGCCGGGGTCGGAGTAAGCGAAGGAAAAGAGAAAGATGGACTAATGCAACAGTACAACCGTAACAGTAAGGCTATTTTGAGCTTGGTGATGGAAGACATGAGGGGTGACTGGGATGGTGTAACTTGGATAGGGTTAGGGGTGTGAGTGGGCTAAGGTACAATGAATGAAGGGTTAGGCTGGGCTGACAGGAGAAAGCCTGGGAGCCAGGGTTGATGGGTGCGAGGGGTGTAGTGTATGAGGGGCAGAGTCTTCATTGTCCAATTGCAGAGGGCAGAAGTAAGGGGTTCTTGAAGGGTTGGCTATGTTGAACAAAGATGGGTTGGTTTTGCTCCATGATAGAAGGGATGGAGGGAGATTCTTGATCTTTTGTTATACAAAGTGTAGACAAGAGGTCCAGAATGGCAGAAATAGCTGATGTTCAATCCAAAGATCAAAGGGGAGTGAAGGACATGTGTAAGGGAGTGAGCCTTAGCACAGACAGAGTGACTCAATAGTATACAGTGACTAATTGAAGTCCGGGAGGTGGTTCAAGATACTATGCTTGTATTGTGAAGATCAAGAATGAGAACCATTGTACAGGCAGTGACAGTATATATAGGCAGGAGTAGGTAAGCAATGGAATATGATGGAATCACATGGAACGTGCTGCAAAATGAGTTATACTACTACAGATTAGGTAAATGTGGGGATATGATGCTGACGTGAGAGAATTGGCAGAGGAAAAGACTGTCCATGAGAAACGTATGAGATAAACAAGAATATCACTTGGAGCTCTGTCTGGTAGGATCTGAAGGAATGGCTAGGGGCCAAAAGGCAGGATAAAGGCACTGCTGAGTCAGTGATACAACAAAGATATAGTGTTTCCAGCAAGGGCTGGGGTTGGAGTAAGAGAAGGAAAAAAGAAATACTAATGCACGCAATAACACAACTGTAACAAGGGGCATGCATTTGATGATGTGGAAAAGGGACTCATCAGTAAGGATCACAACATAAAGCAGGTGTGTAAAGTGGACAGGCAAATGGGTCAGGTACACAGGACATAAGTAAATGGGCAAGAACAGGTTGGATGAGTTAGAGGAGGTGGAGGTGGAAGAAGACATAGTGAATGGGTATATAATGGGGGAAATGGTTGGAAGGTATGTTTTAGATAATATTTTGAGATTATTTATAAGCAGAGAGAATATTAGGGGCATGGCAGAGGTTAGATTCAGGTTCCCAGATATTCTCTAATAACAAATAGTCTTTCCATGTAGTTAGGTACTTGCAGCATCCCAGTGCACCCTGATGAAACACAATCTTCTCCACTTCATACTCTTCTTTTGATCCAACAAGATCTGGTGGTGGTTGAATGAAATTTGGGCCAAAGATGGAAGTTTTGCAATGGTGCAATAGGAGTGTGGCATGGAAAACATTGTGTATTTTCCAGGTGGATAATAGGTAAAGGTGGTATATAAGCAATGATAGCACTTGTGATATCTTGAAGGGACCCAAGCATTTGAGAGCAAGCTTCCTAAAAGGGTATGCAATATGGAGATTGGAGGCCTCTAACCAGACCTTATTGCCAACCTTCTAGAAGATGAAATGTTGGATGGCACATTCAGCCATGATCTGACAGGCCAAGTTGTGAGCAGCAAGGACCTCATCCTGGGCCTTGTCAAGGCAGAAGAGGTGTCTTTCTAATATAGGGAGAAATATCTTTCCAGGAAAGGGATAGGTTCATAGTTCATAACCAAGAAGTAGGGAGAATGAAGAGACTTTGATGGAGCTGTGGGGCATAGAGTTGTGATGGAACTTGGTAGTGGTGAGGAGATCTGGCCATGACGTGAAATTATTGTCATAGAAGATCTAAAGATATATTTCAATCTCCTAATTGGTCCATTTAGTCTGGCCATCAGATTAAGGATAATAAGCAATGGAAAGACAGACATCATAGTAAAGGAGCTGGGCAAGTTCCTTGGCAAAGGCTGAGGCAAACTGGAGGCCACAATTTGAAATGATAGAGTCATGAAGGCTAAAGCATTTGAAGATGTGATGAAAAAAGAGAAATATAATGCCTTGTGTATTGATGGTTTTGGAACAGGGGCAAAGAATTACCCCCTTCAAAAGGCCATGGTTGACCATGACCAGCAAGGAATCATGTTCTGCAGCAGATGGGAGATCTGTAATTAAATCCATGGATAACTGTTTGAACAGAAGGGTGGTGGTGGAGACAATAGGAAACAAGATAGGGACAATGGAGTGGGTATTGACCTTGGATACTTGGCAATAGTGCAACCAGTGATAAAGGAGTTAATGAAAGTGGCAAGGCTGGACCACCAATAGTTATGTTCAACCAGGAACTTGGTGCAAAAATAACCCACATGACCAGAGGTGGAAGATTTGTGGAGGATATGAAGTAGAGTAGAATGGTTGGCAGATGGAACATACATGCAGTCTTTGTAATATAGATGACTGCTGTCAAATATCTAGTCTTCCAGGGCAGAGTGAGGGAAAAGAGAGGAGCCCTCTTGGATGTTATGGATGGTATAAAGAATTAGGAGATCAGAAGAAGAGGATGATTGAATGTGGTGAGCAAGGGTGAGGTATAATATATTGATGACAACTGGGTTGGATACAAGGAATCCTCATGGATGTGAATGTTGTTGTAACCCCAGCAGATGTTGAACTTGATAAAGAGGGTGGATTTTTTTATATCATTGATGAGCTCAAGGATGAGAGATAGGAGATATGCATTGTGAATGGTGTAAGAGTTTAAATATTGATAATCTTGGCACAAGTGAAAGGATTTGTTCTTCTTTGGTACAAAGAAAAAAAAAAAGCTTAAAGAGACTTAGATGGGATAATTCATCCAGTCTTTAGGTACTTTTCAACAAAAGCCTTGCAAGCTTCATGTTTGGCAGGGTTGAGTGGATAGACTTTAGTAATCTTCAAAACAAAGAAAGGCTTGAGTTCAATGGTGTAATCATAAGAGCGATGTGGGGGTAGTTTCTCATGGGTTTTTTCAACAAAAACATCAGCAAAGTCTTTGCACCAATCTGGAATTTCCTATTCCTTCAGGGTGTTCTTCTGGGCAAGCTGAGTGGAGATGGTAATCTTATTTATATCCTCCAAAGGTGCATAGTGTAGATTATAGAGCTTGGCAATTTCTTGGTCAACATCTAATCCTAGATATCAGACCAGATAGCATTGGTGGATGTAAAGTTCATCATCAATGGAGCATGAAGCATGGAGGAGGGTGATGTGGTTGGCTGCCCAGTTGAATGCAGGGATTCCATTGCTATAACCATGGTATTCCAAGAATGATCTGACATCATCCAAGGCTAAGCACCATAAGCTCTTTTTTGTCATCTACTATAGAGAACTTGAAGGCAACCTGTGTCTTCTAGCAGATCATTCCTTTGGTGTTTGTGGTTTTGTTTGCATTGTGGGTGATGATGGGTTGGGGAAGGCATTGTAGGGGGAAATTGGCTTGTGTAAGAAGCCCAATGTCAATAAAGTTTCTAGTGGCACTGGAGTCAATAAGGGTGAAGGTGTTGATAGTTTTTCCAAGAGCCTGTAGCTTGACTGGCACAAGAAGCATATGTTTATTTGACAAGGCTATGATTACATTGGAGATGGTAAGGAAAGGAGATGTTGAGGCGGCTTCCCTGGCTAAAAATCTAATATGTCTATGATGGCAGTAGAGGTGTCTTCTTCAATTGTTTTCTCAAAGCAGACCTTAAGGATCTGGAGGACTTTGTCCTTGTTCTTGCCCTGCATCTTCATGATGTTGATATATGTATTGATGGCAAAGGAAGTGGCAGAGATGGATGCAGCAGGGGTGGTGAGAGCAAAGGTGGTCTTGGTGGTGTGGATATTTTGAGGGTGGCAGGTAGGAGAAAATGCCAGGGTGCTCAAGGCACTATGGCACTGTCCAGTGTTATGATCCTTTTTGTGGTGATGGAAGCAAAAACCTTCCTTGATACATTTGGTACATTCAGTGGGGATAAGTTTGTTGATGCAAATGATATTGACATCCATGGCATTGGGGTCAGGGGTGGAGCAATATTGGGTAAAGAAGGGAACAGACTGTCCTTTTTTGAGCACATCCATGCAAGCAAGCTGGGTGTGGAAGGTCTTGGCTTTGGTGATCCAATCAGCAATGGTAATGGAGGTTCTCTCAATTTCAAGAATAAGCATGGCAATACAAGAGTCAACCTCCAAGGAGAACATGTCAATGAGAGTGTTCTAATTGGTCATTTTGACCTTAGATGCAAGGTTTTGAAAGTCAGTAATATTTTTTTGGAAGCCATCATTAATGATACCTCCAGTGGTGCAGAAGAACTTCTGTGTGAGCTTGGCAAGCTCATGGTGGATGGTGGCTTTGATGTTGAAGAGAAAGAAGGTGGTTTCAAAGTTGGTGGTGAGCTTTTCAAATGTCTTCTCAGCATTGGGAACAGTGGTGTTGGCCATATGGTCATACCACATCTCAGAAAAGGAGACTCCATGACCTTTACTTATCTTGTTCAAGGTTGTCATGACTCTAGATTTATCAAAAGCATAAAGTGTGGGGTTGATAGTGAAATACATGCACATGGCTTTTATCCATCACATAGCATCAGTGGATTCTCCAGAAAAGTCAGCAGGTAAGGCCACTTTGAGTTCAGTGGCAGACATAAAGGGCAACTAGGGTGGGATAACCTGAATAGGGCTAGGGATACAAGTGGGCAGAGGTACTAAGGACAAAAAGCTAGGTTGGGCTAATAGGAGGAGGCCTGTAAGCTGGTGTTACTGTATACACTGTTCTCTAGCAAGTCCAACTTTGAACCTCTGAACTCAAATCCATGCCAACTCTGGGTGTTTTCTCCTATTCCTCTGACCACATAGCCCTTGGACCTTTCCATATCTCCTTTTGTCTATTCTTGTTCTCTGCTTCTATTTTATGTTAACTTCTTTTGTACTAGCTTTGCTTTCCATTCCCCTCTATTAAGCCTGTGCTTGCACAGCTTTGGCTTCCAGCATATATCCCTTTATCTTATTCAGCTCCCTTATTTTGCTTTATTAATATTTGTAATACTCTGGCAATACTCTATCATTCTCCATTCTGGATTACTCACCATTTGTAATACTCCAATTACCTTTGTTCTGTCTTAGAAATCCAGTGCAACTCCAGAAGTATATAAATTATGTACTTCACCTTGTAATACCTCAATTTAAATATTGACTATAATACTCCCTGTCTCTCCATGTCTGCCCCCTGACTTTCCACTCAATGGACTCTGTTCACATCTCCTTATTCTCCCACTACACTCCTTGTTCTTATGGATCATCCTCACACCCCCTATGATCCACCTCCACACCTCCACCTCAAAATTAGGATATAACAGTACATGAGGGCACAACACATAAGTCCTGCACCAAGTCCTACCCCCTTCAACCCTGTCCTATGCTAACTCCAATCTCATCCTTCCAGTATCTCTGTCATATGCCACTTTTACAAGTCCAACTCCAGTCTCTGCCCCTCAACTCCATACCAACTCCAGTGTTATTTCCCCTATCCTCTGGTCACCTGATCTCGGACCATTTCCGTTACCCTTTTGTATATTCTTGTTCTTACTTACTCTGTTTGTACTAGTTCCACCTCTTGTTCTCCTCTGGAAGCTATGCAAAGCACAGCTCTGGTATTCTGGTACATCTCCTTTCCATCTTACTCAGTCTTTAGTTCCGTATTACCAATATTTCCAATACTCCAGTAATAGTCTGTTCCGGCTTAGAAATCCAGTGTAACTCCAGAGTATATAAACCCCATAATATTTGTTGTAGACACTTCAGTTCAAATATTAATTTAACTATCTCCTGTTCTCCTGCACTTGAGTCTCTAAGACTCTCCTTTGACCTCTGACTCCGAGGACCACGAGTACAAGGGCATGACACATAAGTCCTGTGCCAAGAGTCCTCACCCCTCTCTGACTCACTCCATACCCCCTTGGTACCTCCAACACTCTGAAACTCTGGATTTCCTCCAGAAGGATCCAAGGACCATGAGTACAAGGGCACAACATATATATCCTGCACCAAGAGTCCTTACCTCTCTCCAACCCACTCCATACTTCCTCAGTACCTCCAACACTCTGAAACTCCAGACCCTCTGTCTAGGAGGACCTGAGTTTAACAGTATATTTGAATTCATACTTGTACTTGCTTGCTCCTGTTCTGTTTCCCCTTAGATGTTGCATACTACCACTTGTCGTAAACAACTTGAGTCAGCCTTTGGGTCCACTCACATGATTCCCAGTAACTTCTTCAGCCTCACAGCTCAAGGAGACACCAACCCCTCCATCTTCTCTACACCCTGATGACCTCTCAATTCCATGGTGCAGAAAGACACCATGCCATCTATCTCCTTTGCTTATCATCATCACATTACACCCTTTGGCCCCTACATGTCCCTATTAACTCTGCTACTGAAATCTCACATCGAGGAACAAGCAAAAGAAGACCTCTTCACACCATTTCCTGCAAATGGCCCAAATGATGAGCCTTCATCTGACCACTCCAATTCTTCTGATTCAAAACTGGAAGATCTGGAGCAAGGTTTTCCTGATGAAAATGACAACAATCCCAATAATATACCTCTGGGCTTCAAGCCCTTCAACCAACTCACTGATGCTGTTACGCTTGACCTGGGTAAGGGCAAGTGTAGCCTTGACTTGCGAGATGACGTCGTCAGAAGTGTAAGCTGGACTGGACACAGAGATATCTAGAGGCGTAGGCCTAACTAGAAGCAGAGAGAGAAGCACGAGTCTTCAAAGGAGAAGTCGAGTTGAGGTGAGTGGCTAGGTGAATGACGAGACTAACTCGAGGTAGGCAATCTACTTGATGTATTGTCAAGGAGAAATAGCTTAGGTTATACATGTATGTGCGACCAGTATTTAAAGGAAAAGGAAAAGCACACAGACCAAGTGTAAGAAAGGAAACTATCATCTAGATAGGAAAAAGAACATCATGGAATAATGTTGAAGAAACATGACTAAGTGAGGAAGAAATGCTAGTGGACAGGAGGAAACGATGACTAGAAAGTGGTGAGTAATATCAGCCGATGTGTGGGAAGAGTGTCATCATAGAGGAAAAGAGACAGTATCCATGAAAAGAAGGAGAAATGGAAGGGGGAATTGTAACAGATGCCATCTGTGATATGACATGGCAGGCACTCTGCCACCAGTCATCCAACTCTGCAAACAAGACTAAGATCTGGGAGTATCACAAACTGGTTCCCCACTGTCTTCAAACTCTAGGAATGGGAGGGCATGTTCATCAGATGTCTGATGCTAGAGGGTCCAGGGGTCTAGGGGGACTGTGGGAATTCAGTCTGGAGATTCCTTGGAGTACCTAGAAGTTCATAGAACTCCTGGGGGGGTACTGGGAGGTCAATGTCAGAATTAGCACAGGACAGGATCAAAGGGGGTAGGACTTGGCACAGGACTTATGTGTTGTGCCCTCATGCACTATCATGTCCTAATTTCAGAGCAGAGGTGTGGAGGTGGATTATAGGGGGTGCAGGGATGATTCATAAGGACAAGGTATGAAGTGGGAGAATAAGGAGATGTGAACAGAGTCTGTCAAGTGGGAAGTTAGGGGGCAGACATGGAAAGACAGGGGGTATTATAGTTGATATTTGAACTGAGGTATCACAAGGTAAAGTACATAACTTATATACTTTCAGAGTTGCACCAGATTTCTAAGATAGAACAAAAGGTAACTGGAATATTACAAATGGTGAGTAATCTGGAATGGAGAATGATGAAGTGTTGCTGGAATATTACAAATTAGTAAAATGGAACAAGAGAGCTGAATAAGACAGAAGGGATATGTGCCAGAAGCCAGAGCTGTGCAAGCATAGGCTTAATAGAGGGGAATGGAAAGTGAAGCTAGTACAAAAGGAGTTAACATAAAATGGAGGCAGAGAACAAGAATAAACAAAAGGAGATATGGAAAGGTCTGAGGGTCAGGTGACAAGGAGATAGAGAGAAACACCTGGAGTTGGCATGGAGTTGGGTCAGAAGTCTGGAGTTAGACTTGCTGGAGAATGGTATATAACAGAGAGCCAAACCCCTTCAACAGTCTGGACCCCAAGAACCTCTACCCTTTTGTCATTTAGTGTGAACTGAACTTCCAGGTGAATCCCAAGGCCTTTCACCAAGAATGTGTAAAGATTACATTTGCCCAATCCTATTTGAAGGGTGTGACCCTTGAATATTTCAAACTGGACCTTTTCAGAGCAGCCCCTTTGCAACTCTGTCCACTTTAAATGGATAGCTGGGAGGCTTTTCTTTTCAAACTCCAATTCAACTTCAGACCTCATGACCCTATTGCAGACACAGAGGCTCAGCTTGAGCATCTCTGCATGAAGGACACACAGCAGATATCCAATTATATAGTCCACTGGAACAGGCTGGCAAGCCAAGTCTGGGAATAGGGTCCTGGCACACTCTGCCATAGCTTCTACAACAGACTATCTGTTACGATTTACTCCTATTTCCCTTTTCTCTCATGAACACTATTTTCTTTTCCTCTACGATGACCCCTTTCCACCCATCGGCCGATATTACTCATCACTTCGTAGTCATCATTTACTTCCCACCTATAGCGTTTTCCCCTCTTGCTTAGTCACAATTCTTTGACGTTGTTCTACAACATTCCATTCCTATCCTAGTAATAGCCCCCTTTCTTATCCTTGGTCTGTGTGCATCCTTGTTTCACTTAAATACCAGTCGCACGCACATGTAGTCCCTAAGCTATTTCTACTTGGGAATCTACCAAGCCAATTGCCTACTACGAGTCCATCTCGTCGTTCACCTAGCCAACTCCCTCGACTCCCTCGTCCTAGCCTTACTCCAACCTCTCTAGTCAGGCCTACGCCTCTAGAACACCCCGCACCTGGTCAAGCTTACGCTTCCAATGGCATTGCCCTCGTACCCAAGTCTACGCTCGCCTCTACCCGAGTCAAGTGTAACACTATCTGATCACATCAAGGACAAGCTATCTTATCAAGGCAAGCCTGGCAAGCCTGGCAACCTCTACAACCTCTGCACTCTTGCACAGCAGATCAACCATTGCTACTAGGAGCACAAGGAGGTCAACCAGGTGAATAGAATGTCTGGGTCCAACTTTGAGAACCAGCCACCAAAGAGCAGCAAGTCTGACACATCACCATCTAACTCTACCTGTACCTCTGACAAGTTCAAAAGCTCTGGCTTGAAGGATTCCAAGACTGGAAACTCCAACTCTGGTACCTCCTCCCCCACCTCCAAGCCTGGTCTTTCATCAAAGTTGGATAAAGATGGCAAGCTCACTGCAGCCAAGCACAAGCACCATTTCAATAACAAACTTTGCATGTTCTGTGATCAGGATGGTCACATGGCAAAAGACTATCCCAAGTCCTCTTCCCAAGCATCCAAGGTTCAGACTGCTCAGACTGCTCCTCTGAAAGCCAAACTGGAGGCCTCCAGCACAGAGGCAAAAAAATAGTCCACAACTTTGACAACTCCACACAAAATTGAAATTGTGTTAACTCCACCTGTGCACCTAAGGAAGTTTATCTCAATGTATCTGCTCTTTCCAATCTCCACTCTCTCATACCCTCCATCTTCATTCTCTCCTATGACATTTCTTCATTTTCTATGCTCATAAACTCAGGCTCCTCCAACTGTTTTATAGATAGCTCCTTTATTAATGATTATGGACTTTCATTCTACTCCATTCCTCTGCTTCAACCCCACCTCTTTGACAGAACTACCAACTCTACCATTACCCAAGTGATTGACCTGTCAATTTGCTTCAAGTCAGGTAACATTACTCTGACAACATTTTATATTATGCCACTGGATGGATCCTGCTCCCTTGTTCTAGAACACAACTGGCTGGCCTGCCACAATCCATTGATTGACTGGATTTCCAGCAGTATCTCTTTCTATGCACCTGAACAGACCATGCCTGTGACCCCAAGCTCATCTCTGCTGCCTATGTACTTATCTCCTATGGCACCTCCAATGTCACCTACTCCTCTGTCTCCACCCTTTGCTTCTATCCCTATCCTGTCACCTACTCCTCTCTGCTTCTGAGACTGTGCAGCCCCACTGATTATGCTTGTCAGTGCTCTTGCCTTTGCACTGGCCTATTGCCTTCGGGTCTCTGTCCAGTTTAGCATGCAGCTCTAACCTAAGGAGTCCAACCTCCACACTTCCTTTACCTCCCCTGAAAAGATCAATTTCTCTGAAATTCCTCTGGAGTACCATAACCTCACAGATGTGTTTAGCAAGAGTAAAGCTTCCCAGCTCCCTCCACACCATGAACATAATATGAAGATCAACCTCAAAGAAGACACTATTTCTCCTTTAGATATCCTCTACTCACTCTCCACTTCTGAGTTAGAGTCCCTCCATACATTCCTGGATAAGCATTTAGCTAATGGTTTCATCCACCCTTTCTTCTCAGCTCACACTGCTCCAGTCCTGTTTGTCTGCAAGAAGGATGGTTTGCTTCATTTTTGCATTGACTTCTATGGACTCAATAGAATCATGAAGAAAGACCACTACCCACTGCCCCACATCTCCAACCTCCTTGATGCTCCAAGCCATGCCAACATTTACACGAAGATCAACCTCTGGCATGCCTCCTATCTTGTCTGGATCACCAAGGGCAACAAATGGAAAATGTTGTTCTGAACATAATATGGGTCCTATAAGTGGCTCATGATGCCATTCAGATTTATGAATGCCCCTGTGGTGTTCCAGCAGTTTATTAACACCATTTTTGCTGATCTCCTAGATATCTATATAATAGTCTATTTTGACAACATTCTCATTTTCTCCTTAGACAAGGCTGCCCATAAAGAGCATGTCCAGGAGGTCCTCCATCGTCTTTACAAACATGGACTATACACCAAACCCAAAAAATGTGAGTTCCATATGGACACCACCAAGTACCTCAGCTATATCCTGTCTCTGGCTGGACTTACTATATCCACAGAGAAAGTCAAAGCTATTAAGGATTGGCCAGAACCTTGGAAGATCCAAGATATTTAGTCCTTCCTCAGATTCACAAATTTCTACCAGTGTTTTATTTATAATTACTCCCACATTGTCATTTCCCTTACTCACCTCATCCATAAGGATACTCTGTGGCACTTCTCTGATCCCTGTCAAACCACCTTCCATGACCTCAAGAAGGCATTCACCTCTGCTCCTTTCCTCACCCATTGGGTTCCAGACATTCCCATTATAGTAGAAACCAACACTTCTAACTATGCTATTGCCAATATCCTTTCCATTCACTGCTCAGATGAGGAGATCTGCTGTTATGGCAGACCCGGGGAGGGGCTGACGTAGTCCTAAGAGACCTGGAGTGAGAGGGTGAGGAAAGCAAGGTGTCCTAGGAATTTCCTAGTGACGTATGTCTGTTGCAATGCACAGGGAGATGAGGAGACCTCAAGAACGTTGAGGTATACAGAGACAAAGGGGTGTTGCACAACAACAGCAGCCAAAGCAACACAGAAGCCACTCGATAGTAGGCTTAAGACTAAGAGAAGACAAGGCCTTAGCATGGCTAAGGGACAAGGCAAAGGGGCTTGGATTCCAGGTGGTAGTTTAGGAAAGACAAGTGTGGGGAACTATAGTATAGGAACAGTGGGTTTATATACAAGGGGAAAGGAAGATGACATAAGCAGGCATAGAAGGTCACAGAATGTTATGGAACATTCATGGTGAAGTGTCTGTGATAAGAGATAAACAAGAGCAAATGGAAGGAAGCCGGTTAGTGTGCAAATGGCTATTGAAGGATAGGGAATATGGGTATGGTGGTAACTGGCTGAAGGAAATGAGCGTCCAACATGTCACTGGAATGGGCTAAGTAGTACAAGAGTGACAAGCGTTAAAGGGAAAAGGGAAAAGGAATCGTAACATCTGCCCCGTTGGCTACTATTCCAGGACACTCTATTTTGCAGAACTCAACTATAACACACACAACAAGAAGCTACTCACTATCCATGAGGCTTTCCAGACATGGTGTCACTATCTTGAAGGCTCTGCTTCTCTGATAGACATTGTTCCAGACCACAAAAACCTCAAGTATGTACTTCACCACAACAAAACTCCTCACCTACCAGCAGGTCTGGTGGTCAGAGTTCCTCTCCCAATTCAACATGATCATCCACTTCCACCCTGGGTGCCTCAGAGTGAACCCTGACACATTAACTAGATAATGGAACATCTATCCAAAAGAGAGGGATAAGGACTATGCTTGTGTCAATCCCCACAATTTCTGCCCCATTTTCATCCAGAAACAGCTCATATTGTCCCTTCAGGCTACCTACCTAGAGTCTCCAGTACTCCACACCAATGCCATGTTCAACCAGGAGAAACTCCATAACGACATTCTTTCTGCTCTTCCCTCTGACTCTCTTGCCTCTATCCATCTTTCCAAGGCACTCTCCATTGACTCATGCTGGTCTGTCAATCCTGATGGCTTTCTCTGCCTTGATAACCACATCTATATTCTAGACTCTAATGACCTGTGCCTGCATATACTCCACTTCAAGCACAACCACCCCATATCTGGTCACTTCAGTCAGAACCACACCCTGGAACTGATACAGAGAATATACCTGGCCTGGAATCTGTACCTTCATAAAGGAGTATGTTTCCTCCTGTATGGCCTGCTCTTGCACCAAGGTTCTGAGACATAAGCCCTATAGACTTCTAGAACAGCTTCCTATCCCCAAAAAACCCTGGAACTTTATCTCTATGGACTTTATTGAGCAACTCCCCACCTCCTCCAGTTTCACTGCTATCCTTGTCATTGTTGACCACCTCACCAAGCAATGTATTTTCATCCCAACTAACAATAAGATTACATCTCTGGAGTTAGCAAAATTGTTCCTCCTCTGTGTGTTTTCCAAGCATGGAGTTCCTTTTTATGTTACCTCCAATCAAGGAACTGGATTTGCATCCCACTTTTTCTGCTCTTTAGGAAAGACCCTAGACATCCATCTCCACTTCACCTCCAGATATCACCCTGAAGGCAATGGACAAACTGAGTGCATGAATCAGATGCTTGAACAGTACTTGTGAGTATATTGCAACTACCAACAGGACAACTGGTCTGAACTCCTACCCCTAGCAGAGTTCACCTACAATAACATTCTGAATGCTACCACCAGTGTTTTCCTGTTCTTCACCAAAAAGGGCTACAACCTGAACTTTACCATCCATCTGAAAAAGAACCTTACTTCCTCAAGAGCATGAAGTGCACTGCCGACCTCAATTTCCTATATAAATACCTCTGCAAAGAGATAGCTGCCACACAAGTCTGCTACCAAGGACCAGCTGATGCTAAACAATCTCCAGCACCAGACTTCCAAGTCAGTGACCAGGTTTTTGTCAAAGCAAAGTATTTTCATTCAACTTGCCCCTCCAAGAAGTTGTCAGAAAAGAACCTTGGTCTGTACCCTATCATTGCCAAGGCCAGCATGTACTCCTTTACTCTCCATCTCCCCAACTCCATGAAACCCATCCACCCTATGTTTCATGTCTCCCAACTCAAACCAGCTATTCCAAACACAATTCCAAACCCGACTCA
Organism: Phylloporus cf. tubipes; assembly: GCA_038094315.1. Taxonomy (NCBI): domain Eukaryota; kingdom Fungi; phylum Basidiomycota; class Agaricomycetes; order Boletales; family Boletaceae; genus Phylloporus; species Phylloporus cf. tubipes. The sequence goes on along the minus strand of JBBPTZ010000244.1, from coordinate 3,780 downwards.
ACCTCCACCATCTTTGGTTAAGGTTGAAGGTGAACTAGAATACAAGATAGCAGAAGTCCTCAACTTGAAGATCAACCGTCAAAAACGCAACTGCAAACTCCTGTACTTAATCTGCTTGTCTGGTTATGAAGGCACTGACAAAAAGACCTCATGGCTCTTAGCCACAAAACTTGAACACACCACCAACCTTGTCTGGGACTACCATTCCTGCTATCCAGACAAGCCCGATCCACACTCTGCATGACCACTTCCATTCTGTTTTACTCCATGATTTATGCTTGAAGAAAGAATTTGATTTTTAAAAAAAAAAAAAGTCCATTTACACTACTATGGTCCTTTCCTACACCTCCACCAGGTCTGCCCTGGAGTTGCTGAGGGCCTCCATCTCTGCCTTCACTTTTTCCACCAGCATATTCTCCATTACCTTCCACACCTCCTTCTATTCCAGGAATAGCCACTTCTCGGTCATTTCAATGAAGCACACCAATGCATTCACATGATGGAGCCCATGGATTGCCTCCACAATCACATGCAACCCTACTGCAACTGCATCCCCTTCACTGCTCAGCCCCACCTCCGGCACCTCCTTCTCATCCAAACCCCCTTTCCTCTTTTTCCTCCATTTGCCTTTGTCTCTGTCCTCCTTGTCCTCTTTCACTCCACCTTCTCCTCCCCTGGCCTCTCACACTTTGCTTTTGCCTCCTGACATGCCACACAGGATGATGACTTGCCTGATCCAACCTCACACTCAAGTCTGCATGCCTCACACCTCCAGCACTTTATCTCCAGCTTCCTCACCACCACCTTCCCCTGATGATGCTGTTGTTGTGCTGCAATGTCACAGACCTATTCCAAGGTCAGCTCAACTTAACCCAGGAAAATGGGCACTCATCTGTTTCCTGGTGGCCTCATTTTCCACCTGCTCCTGCACCTTCATCACAATCTCCACCACCATCTCCACCACCTGCTGCCTAGCCTCCACCAATCTCTGTCATTCCTCCTCCACCACATACTGCACCTGCACCTCCACTATCTGCCATGCTCCCTTCTTTGCCACTACTCTTGCTATTACAATAGGACCAGATAGGAACTATTGTAGTCTTGTGGGACCTGAAGTCCAAGGAGTGGGACAAGGAGCAAGGACAAAGGCAACAAAGATCCTACAGCTTTCCTAGCAATAGAGAGCTGGTTGTGATACACAGAGTGGCTAGGTAACCCAAGGGGGAACCAAGGATTCAAGGAACAAGGGGTATTGCGCAACGATGACAGTCAAAGCAACACAGAGGCCTATCAGAAGGAGGCCTGAGACTTAGGAAGGACAAGGCCTTAGCACAGCTAAGGGACAAGGGCAAAGGGGTGCTTGGATTTAGATGGATGTACAAAAAAGACAAGCATGAGAAGCTACTGTATATAAAAGGCAAGTTTATATACAAAGGGGAAATGAAGGTTACAAAAGCAGGAAAGAAAGGTCATGGAATGTTGTAGAACATTTATGACAAAGCATCTGAAATAAGAGATAAGCAATAGCGAATAGAAGGAAGCCAGTTACCATGCAAATGGCTATAGGGCAATAGGGGAAATGGATATACTGTAGTAGTAGCCAGCTGAAGGGAATGAGCATCCAACATATCATTGGGATGAACTAAGTAGTACAAGGGAAACAAGTGTAAAGAAAAAAAAAAAGTCATAACACATGCTGCCTCCTCTGCTACCCTTCTTGCCTCCTCCTCTACTATCTTTTGTTGTGCCTCCTCCTCCTTTCTTATCTTCACTCAATACTTTTGCTCCACATACTTGGCATCAGCCATTTCCTCCTCCTTGTCATTGTGCTCAGCAATCCAAGCATTGTTCCACTTTGTAATATTGGTGAGAGAAGGAGTTGTTGTGGTAGTGGACATGGTAGTGTTGGTGGTAATGGTAATGGTTAGAAGTAAAGAGCAAGTCTGCTCCATGTTGGACTTATATGGGTATTTTTCAAACTCCACACCTGACCACTTATTCTGCTTATTCTGCTTAGTCTGCATTGTTTCAAGTGCACATTACCCACAAGGCCTTCAGGGGTTCAGGCCTAAGAGTGGGATACTGTCATATGCTGCTTTCCACAAGTCCAACTCTAGTTTCTGCTCCTCAACCCCACACCAACTCTGGTGTATTTCCCCTATCCTTGGATTACCTGACCCTCAGACCATTTCCATTCCTCTTTTGTTAATCTTTGTTCTTACTTACTCTGTTTATACTAGTCTCATTTCTTGTTCCTTCTGATAGACCTATGCTTCACACAGCTCTGGATACTCCAGTGTTTATATTCCCATCTTACTCATCTCCTTGTTCTGTCTTACCAATATTTGTAATACTCCAGCAACCCTCCATTCCAGCTTATGAATCTGGTGCAACTCCAAATGTATATAAACTATGTACTTTGCCCTGTACTTTTCCTTAGTTCAAATATCAATATAACTTCCTTCTGATCCTCTCCTACTTGAGTCTCTAAGACTCTCCTCTGACCTCTGACTCTGAGGACCATGAGTACAAGGGCACAACATATACATCCTGCACCAAGAGTCCTCACCCCTCTCCAACCCACTTCATACTCCCTTGGTACCTCCAACACTCCAAAACTCCAGACCTTCTGCCTAGAAGGACCTGAGTTTAACACAAAGGTGGATTAGTCCTACTCCTAGATAGGAGGGACAGAAGGAGATTCTTGATCTTTTGTTATACAAAGTGTACACAATGAGATCTGGAACGTCAAGAGTTGTCAATGTTCAAACCAAAAGGTGAAGGGGAGTGAAGGACATGCACAAGGAAATGAGCCTTGGCACAGACAGAGTGTGTTATGCATAGCTTATACAATGAGATCTGAACCATCAAGAGTCGTTGACAATCAATCTGTGGAACAAAGATAACAAAGGGTGTGCACAAAAGAGTGGCCTTGGCACAGACAAAGCATTTCTAGAGCATGCAGAGACTCTCAGAGGTCCAGGGGATGGTTCAAGATAATATGCTAGTATTGTACAAATCAAGAATGGAGAACTATTGTACATGCAGCACAGTATAAGTACTCAGCAGTATATAAGTGGCAGAATGTGATGAAATCACATAGAACTACTGTGGAATGACACATGCAACTGAGTAATGTGAGAAGTATTGGGGGAATGAGGCTGTCATGAGAGAGACATCTGGAAAAGTGGGCTGTCCATAGGAAACATATGTGGTAATTAAGAATAATGTCCAGAGCCCCTTCCAGTAGGATTCAAAGAAATAGCTCGGGGCCAAAAGATGGGATAAAGACACTGCTGGGTCAGTGATACAACAAAGAGATAATG
>JBBPTZ010000243.1:0-29915 GCA_038094315.1 Phylloporus cf. tubipes | reverse complement strand
TCTCGGGTTCCTTACCGGGCTCAAACTTGCCCTCGAACATCGTGGGCAAGAATTCCCGAAGCGTTTTTCCGATTTCGGGATTACACGTGGTGTCGTCGTCGATGTAGGTTTCAAAGGTGGGCGACGTTTTGCGTGCGCCGCCAAGGATGATCAATGGACGTTCATTATTTGTCTTGACTGGTCTCGGGAACCAGTATTCTTCGTCCTGTGTTCAGAGTCATAGGTCATGGAACACTCCTTCGGAAAGAGGGAAAAGGGGGAACGTACGTCACGCCCTGACCAACCCCAACCGTTGGTCTTGATCTCGTCCGTGCCGACGGATGCACGCGTTGCGATCACCTGTCCGCGAACGGGCACGATTCCCCGGGAACCAGCCAAAAAGGGGAGGAGATGGGAAGTGTACCCGTTCGTGGCATGAACGATGCGCGAGCACGCGATGGTTCCACGGGGTGTCGAAAGTGCGTACGCGCGCGCGACGTCTGTCGACGCCAATCCCCCCACGTCCACGCGCTCGATCGCCGTCACAGGCGTGTGGGTGTGCAATGCGAGATCGAATCCCCGGCCCGCACGCGACTTGGCCTGTTGATATAGTTTCGTAACGAGCTTCAGCGGCCAGAGGTTATAGCCATGTGATTTCACCGCGGGATAACGGGCGCCGAATGTCTGATGCGGAAAAGAAAGAAAGAAATCCATCGGCGATCAGGCCCGCCAACGACGTGCCAAACGTGACGCACGGCTTCGACCTCCTCCTTGCTCCACGTGACGACGCCGTCCAACGGCCATCCTGCCTGCTCAGCAGCCTCGCGATCGCGTCGAGCCCGTTCGACTTCCCGATCTGAGAAGAGAAGATCGATGTGGTTTCCGTGTACGAGATCGACATCGTCTGTCCACTCGTGATCTTGGATGAGACGCACGAGCGACGACGTGGTGTATGCTTCTAGAGCGTAGGAACGCTTGGCTTCTTCGGGACCGTACTTTTTCGCTTGGGCGTGGAACCCGGAAAAGGCGGCAGGGGTGAGGTGACCACCGTTCCGGCCTGGGCGACACATCGGATTGATGAGATCAACAAGATCACCCCAGGTTATAGATCAGCTCACCGGTTGCCCCTCCACCTGGGATTCGACGTCAGCCTCAAGTACCTCGACAAAAAGCAAGGGAGAACGGATCAGGACGAAAAGTGCATGTGACGCACAAAAGTCTCTCGCCTCGAGAATGACAACTTTGAGCGGCGTCTCGATCAGTTCAGAGAGGTGGTACGCCACACTGACGCCCGTGATCCCCGAACCGATGATACATACGTCTGCATCGGAGGTCAGCGGCCCCGTGCTGCCCTCGCGTGCCAGGGGGTTCCCATCCGAAGACGAGTTCGCCCAGAAGGAGCGCGTCGGGTTCGAGTACGGTAGACTGGCTGGCTTTGGGTTATCATGGTCGATAGAAAATACCTTTTGGTGGTCAAGCAGCTTTGCCATCGTGCTCACCGCTGCGGTGGTGATCAATATCGATAACCACCTCATTTTTCAAGTTCTGCGCCCAAAGCTAGATCAATTATACAATGCGTGGGAAAATCAAATGTAGCGTTGCCTTTTCAGTCTTTAACCCTAACCGGTTGGGCCAGATCCACGAACGCTTTGCTTCAAGTCGCCCTTTCCACTGCCAGTTCTCCCCAGCGTCTCGGCGGGCACGGAGGATTTTGAATGGACGTTGGTCACCCGATACTGCGCAACAATTCCTAATCCGCTTGAAAAAAAATGCTCCTGGTAACATGCCAGAATTTCATGACTCAATTTGTATTACATCATATGGCAACTCCCGATTCGAGATCTTTGCCGCCGGAGGAAAAACAATGTGCTAGCGTTGCAGTATGCTACGAGTCGACTTGCAAGAAGAAAAAAACTGCATGCGAATGAAAAAAAGTGACTGATGATGATGATACTAAATGAGAGAGTAGTACGAACAGAAAATGCAGTCCAAACACAAGAAAAAAAAGTTCATGACGATGCCTCCGACGTCGGTTGTTCTGAACTTGGCTGGGGACTTGGACGAGGACTAGGATGATGCCGAGGCTCGTCTGTGTCGCCCTCTGCCTGGCGGGGATTCTCCGCCCTCTCGGGGTCACAGACATTCGGCTGGCTCGCATCCAGGGGCCGAGGACCAGGACTAGGATCACTCTGATGTTCCTCGCCTGTCCGTGCGGGATCTTCTTTTCCGGGCGCACCGACCGAGGACGGAGACAACGAAGGTCTTAACCGAGGCCGTTTCGGCACACCAGAATTCATAGCAGCACTGGACAACGACGGCGCGCTCTTCTTGGACGCGCGCGTCGGCGACCATCTCCGCGGCATCTTTACTAATGTGGACGGGCGTGCGTGCGGCGTGGTATCCACCGACAACGTGCTCTGGCCCATTTCGATTTGGGACGTGAGCTGTAACGTCCCGTCCCATATACTGCTCCCGCTTTCCTCAGTCCCATCCACTAGCGATAGCTTCTCTTGATCTATGATGATCCTACCGAGCTGACCGACGTCGAGTTGAGTGGCTCGTCGAGTGATACGCAAAGAAACAAACACCTACGGATATCCACAGGATGCAAACTAGCCAGCTGTTCGTATGCATAGTCAGGACCAACCTCGTTCCCCGAACCCTCGTGCTTACTAGTAAACGATATTGCCGCCCATGCTGGGCTGGATAGCGCGTAGGGCGCAAAGCGTCAGAAAGATCATCATTACTTGACCAGTCGATATCAGCGTCACAGCTCCCATCACTAAAGACCAGCGCTCCTCACCTGTTATTGCGGACAAGGACAATGCCGAGTCTCGCAAGACTATCCGACCGGGACCATGTTCCGTCCATCGCGTCGGTAAACGAAAATACCTCCAAAAGGTCATGAAGAAAAGTACCAAGGTGGTCGTCGCCGTCGTCATGCTACGCAGGTTCGAACGTGAGGATAGGAAAAGATGTGCAGTCAGCGAGATCTCACCTGAAATAGGCGTTTCCAGGATTGCTTCTCAGCAACAGGCACGTTACCGTGTGCCTGTTTGATGGAAATGTTAAACCTGCGCTGACCCCCATAGAAGCCACCTGGCCGACGGCGAACGAGATCAATGTAACGAGGATAAGTCGATCGTGGAGGAAGAGTGCGTGGACTGGGCATTGTAAGCGGGGGTGCTGAAAAGGAATGAGCGGATGGTAAACGTACGGCGAAACATGAGTAAGCCTTCCACGAATATGAGAAGGAACTGGACGACGGCAGCTTGAAACGCGAACCAGATCCTACATCCAGCGGGGGAAGTCTGTACGCCAAGATACATCCGCACGGTAAAGCCGACGTTGAATCTACCAAAAACACGGTGGGGTGCGTGTCACGAAACGATCACGGGGAAGGGGAATCACGTACATTTGACTGAAGAGGCCGAGGTACCTTGTTAGGACATAAATCTTGGCAGTCCAGGAGCAACGGACCCTTCTGTAACAGTGATGCGTCCAACAGTGCACGCTTTGCATATGGAATGACATACGGCCAGACATGCTTGCATTCGTCACGTATGAGGTATAGGAAATCCACGATCATGATTGCCAACGATATTGCTTTGCGAGCAGGTGAGAAAATGAGGAGAGCAACCCATGTATCAGAGAAGGTGCTCACAAGTAGAGATAACAACTTTGAGTGCCGCCGCCCTGTCGTGCGGATGAGGCATTTCGGTTGAGAATTACCCGGTCGTCGGGTGAAAATGAAGGACGCGGGCGGGATCAAGTACTGGCCAAAAGAAAACCGACCAGAAGCCAAACCAATGAGCTGCTTAGCAGTGGCGTTCAGGATAGACTGTCGGAAAGCGACAGGGGGATATGGGCCGATTAGCTTATCGAAAGCTGAAAAGGGAAATGTCGGCTCCCCGTTGAATGCTCCGCTCGATCGATCGTTTGCAAATATTATTTTGTCTCCGCAGCCATCCGATGGGGTCCTACAAACTCGTGTAGGCTTCCGCTGTCGGTGGGAACAACGCCCAACTTAAGCCCGGGCACCCTGCCTCGTCTGTATCGTCACAGTGTCTATTATGAGCGATGGGGCGAATCCAGACGCCATGGCAATTGCATGTGGCCACTGACAGGCGGCATAATATAGTTCCGAGACGACTTGGGAGCCTGTCGACAAATGCAGAAAATTTCAGCCTCTTACATTAGCCACCGGATGATACGCAGTGACTCGGAATGTGGATCCCGTGACAGCCCAAATACATTGTAGCTTTCCTCACGGAATTGCAGGAATCAATGGGAAGGCACCGTAAGGAGTCAAAATGATGTGCTATGGGGCCACGACGCAATAGAATGCAAGACGAGCGCTCGAAACGCCTGTTGAACCCGACGGAGATATGCTCACCACCTCATGGCCACAACAAGGCCAAGATACGGCCTGATGATCTAAGTGTCAAAGGAAACGCCCCTAACGCAGGTCACTGCAGAAGCCGCAGACAATGTTACTGCACACGCAGTTCGTGATTGTATTCAAACTGGACTGTTTATGACTGGCACTACAAACTCTTCCTGTCCAGTCCGAGTGAACTGAATCAGCCGTGGGCAGTTACAAAAGCTTTGGAGAGGTTACTGTACAGGTCAAGTATGCCCTTCAAGCTAGGTATACAAGCAACACCTCCTTGATCCAAGTGCGATCTATATACACGTGTTTCAGCGACACAAAACGCAGTTTTGAGCATCATACCATCGAATTCCTCTATTATGGCGCTCTCGAGCCCGTTGCTCTTTCACCGATTTACTGAGTTTCTCGAGCCGTGCGGTGATGGTATCACCACCCTTCGAGTGCGCATTCCGTGCTTGAAAATCGGTCAGGAATTCGTCCACACGAGATTGGGTTGCCTTTAGGGACAGCGGGGACGAGGCGTTTGCCTGGATGCGCACGGGCGGACGAGTGGTGTCCTCCATGATGGATGACAGGAAATCAGGTGATCATCCATTACCATTTATGGTCGTAAGGAAATGGTACGACCTCCAACTTGGACACGACGTCGAAAACCGTTTCCTAGTTCTCTCTCTTTTTTTTCGTTGACTCGAGACGATGGCTGTCGGAAAAATAGCCTCCATGCTGGGCTTGTTGCTCACCCACCCGAGCGACTTTCGGACACTCGTTCAGTATCAACTCTTCCACACTCAGAAACGGGACATCACCGCACAACAGGAGCACCCAACCTCGGGATGGGACAGGCAGAGCATGCGTCGGTGCTGGGAATTTTTGGACCTGACAAGTAGAAGCTTTGCGGCAGTCATCAAGGAACTCGACGGTGACCTTGCTCGAACAGTGCGTTTCCAGGCACTCTTTCACGCAGCAACACTTGACGCGTTCGTATCTTCAGATTTGCATATATTATCTCGTACTCCGTGGACTAGACACCATCGAAGATGACATGACTATACCCGACGAGATCAAACAGCCCATTCTACGGTCGTTTCACGAAAAGACCGTTACTCCCGGTTGGAACTTCGCCGAAAGCGGTCCCAACGAGAAAGACAGACAGCTTTTAATCGAATACGCCACCGTGGTCGAAGAGGTCAATCTTCTCAAACCTGCGTACGTCTACCCACTCAACGCGAGTCGTTTTCTGACGAAAGGGAACCAGATATCGAGACATCATTTTGGACGTGTGTACCAAAATGGAGGTCGGAATGGCTGATTATGCGCACAAGACTGCGACCACCGGTTCGACGTATATCGCCACCGTCGCCGAGTATGATCTATACTGCCATTATGTCGCCGGCCTTGTCGGCGAAGGCCTTACTGCCATCTGGTCGGCTTCTGGTAAAGAAGCCCCATGGCTTTGCGACCAACTTGGGCTCGCCAACTCGATGGGTCTCCTACTCCAAAAAACGAATATCATCCGTGATTACCGAGAAGATACCGAAGAGTGTCGTTTCTTTTGGCCAAGAGAGATCTGGGGCAAATACGGCTTCAATGAGTTGGCAGAGTTATACCAAAAGGGCGACATAGAACGTGCAACCTGGATACAAAGCGAAATGATTCTGGATGCTCTTCGTCACGCATGCGACGCGTTGGATTACCTCAGGCTCCTCAAGAACCAGAGCGTCTTTGTGTTTTGCGCAATACCCGCATGCATGGCCATGGCCACCCTCGCGCTGTGTTTCATGAATCCTGATATGTTCCAGCGCAACATCAAGATAAGAAAAGCGGAAGCTGCCGAGGCACGAGCGCCTTCCTTGTCACTTGACGTTGACCAATGTTTACATCTTCACAGTTGATCATGCGATCCACGAACCCCCGAGAGGTTGCACTCATATTCCGGGACAATGCACGCAAGATACATCACAAGGCAAAGCCCCAGGATCCCAACTTCCTCCGACTCTCTGTCATGTGTTGCAGGGTGATCTCTCTCCCATCGGCCTTGTCTGAGGAAACTCACTCGCGTCCGCCAGATCGAGGAGTGGTATGAGCGGAACTACCCTTCTTTTGTCATACTGGGACAGAACGGCGTCACGTACGACCCCGAGGACAAACGAACCGCCGTACTCCAGTTGGAAGAAAAGCGTGTCTATGCGAAGCGCTTCCCCAACGCGAGTCCTCCTTCCGACCGGTTCCCTTGGGAACTGGCGATGTACGTCGGTGGCGCGTTCGGCATGGTCATCCTTTTCACTGCGGGCGTCGTTTATGGCGTGATCAGGGTATTCGGCTAGGTAGACGTGCGGTTGACGTCGACTGCTTACTTTTTTTTTTTACTGCTAACGGACTACATGCTATATATCCCTGACATTCTTAATCTTAGACGCGTTCTATCAGTATCGACGGGGTTTCAGTTGGTGTATGCGATCATGCCTGACTAGTTCCAATGCCAGGAGGTGGAGGTCTGCGTGGCTCACGCCCAGGCAAAGGTGATGCACCAGACCGAAAGTTGGAAACAGCTCGGGTGTGGTTAGCATGTAATCCTATGCAGTGCCGCATCCAGGCGTGCCAATGATGATGAAAAGCGATGGACACGCTCTCATGAATTAACGGGCATTCGCCCGCGTTTGAAGAAGAGCGCGATCATCGGGCAACTTGGTCCATCATGACGCGCACGTTCACGAGACACGAAAATCAACACTGCGTCTCCCGCTGATAAAAAGTCCGATCGTTGGCCGTAGGACAGTATATCGTACGAATGCAGACAGCGATGTACACCCATCTTCCTATTGCAGGTCCTGTTCGCCTTGGCGCATAGCGGCATGACCTAGAACCAAGGGTCCTGGACGGTACGCCGATCAGGCGGATCAATAATGATGTGTTCAAGTTTCGAAATCGTGACCAAGACCTCGCCGGCCGTCGAACAGCCTGTTTGAAAACCAGTGGTGCACGCGCCAAGTGATGCGCTCTAGTCGGATGCTCGGCCATTGCAGCCCGTCGGGCCTTGTTGAGTCGCTAGACAAAGATTACGGTCGCGCCTCACTCGCATCGGCTTCAGACCACGCAAGCAAGATACAGCCAAACCGGGTAACATCCCTATAAAATAACGAAATCGATACAAATAGTCCGTGTCGGTATGAACCGAGCGTGATTCAAAGTACAGCGATCAAGAATCGGGGGGTATGCTGTCATAGTATAGGGGGCACAGATCTCTCCAGTCGTCTGACCCATCGCGTGAGACGAGGAATGCAAGGATGGTACGAAGACGGCTTACCGTTCACGGGGTCCTCCAACGCGGTTTCGTCTGGGTCTTCGGCAAACACGATCGCCATACCGCTAAACGAAGGACGCAATCGAACGTCCATTCATCACGACAACTCAGGACCAGCTGTACTCACCTTTGCAAATGCCAGTCGATATGGCTGACCAAACTAGTCAGATATTCGTCATTGAAACAGGTTACAGCCACGTACCAATGAAAGAACCAAGGTCCTGGATTATCGGTCACAAAGCGGAGGGTGACGTTGTCGTCCGTAAATCCAATATTGACGGTATCGCGCTGGACAGGGTCGAGATAGTTGTAGTCTGTACTATCGGCGCTCCTCACAACATAAAACGAATGCTTGATAGGTTGAGTTCGCCAGAAATTCGCATCAATGAGGCAACGACAACTTACCCCGTGCAAGTGGAACGGATGCTAACACGACCGCATCAGTGGGGAATGTGATGCACAACAAAGCGCGTACCGGTGTTGGAAGAAACTCGGTTGGAAGGGATATCTCGATGACCTTGTGTGGCGGAAGTGTGTACACCGAACCCTGCTGGGCCAAGGCAGCAATTCCTTTCGCGCCACTCAGAATCTGCAATAGGGTCGGGGTGTCTGGCGGGATATACTGGACACCATTGATGTGAAAATCGAGGGCGTTGTCCGAAGTTCCGACGAGGTTGATGTTAACGTCTGCGCCTCCAGGGTGTGGCAGACCAGGTACGACCGGATTGTTGCGCGCACGGAGCGCACTTTCTTCGAGCGGATTAGCCAGAGGCCATGCCCTGGTCACTGGTTCCACTTCTGGGGCACCCGCGTACCTAAGAATCGCCGAATTCAAACCATTCGTAAAATTTGACGGAAAGCTTCCTGGCAGCGCGTGTATCCAATAGTTGTCCACCGGTTGATTCGCCTCTAAAATAAACGAATACCGCTGCCCAGCGTGTATCGCTATCGAGTCGACAGAGAGGGGGATTACAGCTTCTCCGTCAGCTTCGATGACAGTGAAATTGTGGTTATCGATCGAAAAGATGACATGCGGTTTGCACCCCATATGGATCAACCTGATGCGGTATCTTTTGCCCTGTTCGACATTGGTAACGGACAATGTCGAGTTTGGGCCAGAAGGGTATCGACCCATACCGTTGATGAGAATTCCCGATGGATTGTCAGGGCCTCTGACATCATACGCATTTAAATGATACCTGAACTGTGTCTAGCAACCAGGAAAGAGCGCACACGGAATCAACTTACCAATCAAGAAGCGTGATGATCGTCGAACCTAGCAAAACGTTGAGGGATGTAGAGCAAGGGAAACATATAAACGCACTGTCGTCAATGTCGTACATGGAAAGGTATGCATCTTGAGGATCATAAATAACAATCGGACCGCGAAGGCCATCGCAGTACTGGAGGTTGAAATGGGAATGGTACCAGAACGTGCCAGCCTGGTTCGGTACGTTGAACTGGTACAGGAACGAATTCCCAGAAACGACGGGACATTGCGTCACGAACGAAGTACCGTCATAGGCGTTAGTATGGTGTTGGAACAGACCATGCCAATGCTGCACAAACGGTGAGCATGGACGTGACCCCACGACAAGCGACCCTACCACAGAAGTACTCGTGTTCGATGCCGGATCCGAAAGTTGATTCACGACATTGATCTCCAGGCGGTCACCCTTGCAAGAAAAAATCAGAACTGGGGTAGAGATAAAGTATTCATGGTAGGGAAACCTTGTTTGCTGCGATAAGAGGTCCAGGAGTCTGACCGTTGACGACAATAGCACTAGACGGATCCTGAGAACGAGCCACACGATCTGAAGCTCGAAACTGACCTCCTATCGAAGCCGTCTGGGCTCACGACTGCATTGCTGAGGACGAGCTCCGTCTGGCGGGTCACGGCACCAGCGTACGAAGAAAGAGCCGCAAAACCCCAAATTTTGAAAAGAGGATGCCACATGCCCACCGCTTCGAGGGCCAGCTAAGGGTTGTGGACGTCACCATCCCAACATCTCCCTCTTAAATGGGCCAAAGGACATGCTGCCGCCATCAGCATCGCTAAGCGCTGAGAGTGGTGTATGAGCGGGATATACTTAAAGAGGAGAGTGCCGTACAAAGTGCCCCTGTCCAATCAGTGCCTTTTCCTCCATCGTCCCGAAAAACTACAACCCGGTGGTCACTCTCACAGCCGGGCTGTCCCACCGATCGTGCTGTATTGTCACGCGATGTTTCGACGTTTTCGCATGGTTTGTAAGCTTTGGCTGTAACGAACTGACCACGATGCTAGCAAAACAGCCACAATTTCTCGGAGCAATGTGACCGGGTGAGATGAGACCCTCCCACTTTGGAGCGGATGTAGTCTGGCATGATAACCTGTTAATGTCCGTCAGCGCATGCGGTCCATTGATCAGGGGCACTTTGCCTGGGCATCGGGTTCCATTGACAGGTCCGACTTGTTGCCATCATTCATTCATGTCTCATCTATAAGCAACGAAGTTCAAGAAGTAGTCACCTCTCGACGGTCAGGGTCACTGAGTCGTTGAACCACAAGGTCACGGCGTATTGCTTTGGATAAGTTGACTGACAGGACCATGTGGACAGCACGAATCAAAATGGCTACTGCAGCACAGCAGTGAAACGGCATCCCAGGAATTTCACTACTGCGATGACCCGCCTTCCGTCCGCGAGAATGTGGCTATATTTGAGGTGTTGGCATGTTGGGTTCGGTAGACAAGCCAGAAGGGAGATAAATAACCTCCGAGACGGGATTACGACCCCGCCTTCTACTATATCTGAGCTTTCTCCTGAATTGTCCCGTCATGCAGCATATGTGTTACAGACTTGCAGGTGGTCGACAGTGCCATATGAAAAAGCCAAAACATGTTTTACATCAATACATAATATAGCGATACTCGAACATCCCATCACTTTTTGCGTTTGGTCGCTGGTTCAAATTTACGCTCATCAACTTAGAGAACAGTGGTCAGCGGCGGATCGACTTACCATTCTCCGTTGCTGAGGGAGCCTTTCGTTTTGTCCCAGCCTTGTTGTCGTCCGCTGCCGATTCCTTGACCTTTTTAGGTGACTTGGAAGCGCAACTCGCAAACACCCTCATCTCGTCTGTGCATTTAGGGCAGAACCATTCACCTTCCGGAACGGCCTGCAGTGGAGGATCCAAGCACCCAAGATGGTAAGGGTGGTCGCACTGGACGAGCGATGGTCGGACGGGTGCAATCAAGCAGGAGTGCAGAGAACGTCATACCTTGTCACACTCTAGCGCAGGGTCATCATCTCCGTTGTCCCTGTTGCACACTAGGCAAAGTTCTGGTGCATCGATTTCGGGATGCCGAGGTAGTTCAGAAAATTTCTCGTCAGGTTTCGCGAGGAACAACGTGGTATGCTGACCGGCCGCCACGCTGAAACATGAACACGATTTGCCAAAGTCTCTATCTTTCATATTGCACAAGATGACGCACCTCAGTACGTGGATCCCTGCGAGAGGTAGGTTTTTGGTTGGCTTAGTCGCACTTTTTGGTTCGTCGGGGCCCAAGCCTAATTCGCCTTCAAAGCCTTCAATAAAAAAAAACCGGGATGGTGTGGAAAAGCCATACCGTTGGCAGCATTCTGGCCATAGGCGACCGTCATAACACCACCGTCATCCTCAGAAGCCAACGCAAAATGAGTAACACCTCCACAGCTCGCTTGAGAAATCTTGCACCCCCTGAGGCAAATCGCATAAGGATCGTCATCATCAAATTTCAGGAACGACGCACATGAGGTCCTGGATGTAACGAAACGAGGAATATGGCGATCCGGACGACCCTAAGGCAGCGTAAGTTGATAGGGAAACAGCAACGTGGACTTTGGCCTCGCCTTCTCCGCTATTTTTCCACTGGATGATCATCAAGAAGCTATAAATGTGTACGGCGTGATCCGACGATCAGATGGCGTACCTTTCCAGCCATCCAGTACATACGTTGCCTGTCAATGACAACCGTATTTGAAGGGCCAGCTACGATCTGAGATCCCATTGTTATCTCGTTGGGGCCAGCGAACTAAGGAGGCAATATGCATATACTTAACCTTGAGAAAAAGTGCGATCACTGTACCTGTGGCACGACTTTTGGGATCAAGGCATCCTGTTGATTACCAAGACCCAGGCGACAGTAGCCGTTGTAACCCCAAACGTACACCACTCTGACGGAGCGCTCAGTAACATGCACAACATGTCGTATTAAAACCTTACCCCTGGGAATCGATCGCTACACTATGTTGAGCGCCGCAGACAATGTCCGTGATAACCTTATCGTCTAAACCTTTTACAGGCACTAACTAAGTGGTCAGTATGACGAACTGTACAGAGATAAAACGACGATACCAGGCTCCGTTTCGATATCATACGCCGTCTTATTTCCAGTGGTGATGTGTTCGCCCGTTCGTCCGTTGCCTAGTTGTCCCTTTTCGCCGCTTCCGAAAGAAAACACTTGAACGCGTTTAGTTTTTTTTGGATTCGGGCACGTTCAATCACGGAAGCCTACCTTTTCCACCCTCGGTCAAAACGATCGAAAACGTGACGCCCGCACCAGCCTTTACGACGCGCAGCCGTTCCCCGTCCACGTACGGACCGTCTATAGATTTGAACGTGGTCATCTGAGGAGTAACCGGATGCCCACACTGTCCCGACGCGCATCAGTACACGTCGAGGAAACAGATGAAAATAGAAATCGGGCACGCACCTGCCCAAGGTTATTTGCGCCCGCCGACCACACGTTCCCCTCACTGTCGACCAACAACACATGGCCCCTCCCGCATGCGGCATGCACAAATTTAGCTCCTTCCCCTGCGCCAAGCTCGGTGGCGTGTACGCGCCTGGGCGAGTTCTCAGATACGACGTCGACCCCGGCGACGCCCAGCGCACACGGTGCATTCCGGCCAAACATCCACGCAGTCCCGTCGACGTCGAGCGCGATGAAGTGACATGCGCAGCACGAGGCGTGGATGGAGGTTATCTTGACGTTGCTCAGAGAACGTAGGATGTGCGGTTCGAGCAGGTCTGGTCTGTGCAGACGCGTGAAGACCTCTCAACAAATTTTTTTTCGAGTTTCAGCGGGGTGAACACGTACGCTTCAGGATTGCCCTCGCCCCTTCCCCCGCGTTCCTTTCGACCCAGCTTTGGCCTGAAAACCAGTCATGTTAGTTGGAAGAGCAGTTCAGACGACTGACGCAGACTACCAATCCGTCCCTCCACAAATTAGCACTGTGTTTCAGGTTGTGTCCATCAATAGACGCAATTGTGCCATAGGTTATACGCACCTCGCCCCCATCGTCCTTCCTTGTTGGTATCAGAAAGTAATGCAGTCATCGTCATGTGTGCAAATTTGAGGTCCGAGTTGGCAAAAGTTTACCCACCCAAGCGTTTGTTGTTGTTCAACCAGGTACGAAAGTTGCTGTATTAGGACTCCCCTCTGGCGCTCTATCTACGACTCGAAAATACCATCGCGCTGGCAAGTTCTACGAAATAACACGGGAGGTCAAGAGCGAAATAGTCGCGACGCCCGGCTATCTACGACGTAATATGAACTGTATTTCAGGCTTCTGGGAAACCAATCACCACTACATTTCCATCAGCATCAAATGATCAAACAGAATCGTGAAACTGACAGATGGTGGTCCCGGTACGGACTACCTGATGCTGTCGTGGCACAATTTCACTATGTAAGGCTCTGAAAATGGAGCGGCAGCGTAATGCTCACCTCAAAATCATCGCCACTGAGAATGGCGCAATCGCCATGAACCAATGTCATCGAGATCTTGGGGATAGAAGCTTTATTCTTGTCTTTGGTAGCTTTATTCTTTTTCGAGGCCCGTTCGGCGATTTTGTGGTCGGCCACTTCCGTTCCTGGATCACAGATGGGAGCGTTCAAGTCAGGTGCCGCAACGCCACCAGCGTCAAGGCCGGGGTCCTGCACGGTATCCATGGCGGATGCGGCTTCGACCACGGTCTCAGCCATAACATCCATCTCGGGTCGGGAGATGAATGACATCTCATCGACGTTATCTGGCTCCAAATGACGTGACGATCGAATATCAGGATCTCTAGGCGGAGATCCACTCCGATCTTCGTCTTCAGCGCGTCCCTTACCCTTATCCAGCGGGGGAGATTTCACAGAATCCTTGTAACCCCCCTTTGGAGTGATGTGTATAACTACTTCCGCTCCCAAGCAGTGAAGGACGACCGGAGATTTACTTGCGCGGAGTACAATTCCCTAACCTCGGTGTGAGAACACGAGTCGCCCCTACGGTAGAGCACCCGAACCGACCTTCCTGGTTCCCGGGTTGACCCATGCTAGGATGCGCACCTCACCAAACCGAGGTTTTTGCATTTCTCCATATCGGTGGACGAAATCGCACAGCGTGTGGTAAGCGATACGGACACAATTAGGTGTACCCACCGGTACCATTGTTTCCGATCCATCGCTTGGATGTGACACCTCGGTATTGTGGATAAAGTAAGGACCTTATCAGAAAGTAAACGTCAAGCAAGCGAGAGAACTGTGAGCATACAACACTCACTGGAAGAATCTTCCTTGCGCAGCAACATTTCACATTGAATTTTCCCGAGCAGGGCGGTAGCGTCTTCCTGGAGATGTCCCTGGTTCCCGGTGAATATGTGACACAGGGTCACCCCATCTTTGACGTCGTAGTTCCGGGATTGCATACCATCATCCCAGCTGACCACTCCGGATACAACTACCGAAGGGACATTGTCTTTGGGGTGAATAAGGGTGCTCGACTGGTAATAACCACGGAGACTCGACAATGGATCTACTTTTCCCGCGGGAACGCGTTTGTCGCGCGAAGACTGGCTAGCATTCAATTACCCATCTGTATAAAAGTGCGAGCGGACTCACTTCGCACGCAGAACTTCGACAAATTTGATGACGAAAGAACTCTTGGACATTGATCAAACCGCATGCTTTACAAAACCATCCCCGCGGAAACGATTCGCTGGGGTGAAATTCGGCGAGAAGATCGAGAGGGATGAAGCTGAAAAACTGCATCCTCAAGTCTCGGGGACGATAGGTACTGATATTGTCCGTCGCATTCGTCGGATCGTGCCACCAGGGATGTGAAAGGTCCGCGGCAGCAGCAACCGGCGGCGTATGAACAGCCATATCTGACGGGGAAGCAGGATCGCGTGCAGTTAATGCTTCTTCGCCTCCGGGTGCCCACTGAAGGGTGACGCTCCAGCGAACCCGTCCCTGTACGACTCCAGTGATGGAAGGAACATTATACTCGACCACAGAATGCTGCAATCAACTTGTCAATAGCAGCCAGAGTGAAGTATCTGCGACTTACATGCAGATCAGAAATAAAGAAGAAACCCATGCACGAATAAGCATACTCTGAAGAGAGAATGCACGGCAACAGTACAGAATCATGGGGTATCCATAGTAATAAAGGAACGGAATGGAGATGAGAGTTTAACAATGTTTCCACTTCGGGGGGTTTGTCGAGAGGAATACGTGGTTGTAAATTGGGCAGGGGTGGTGCGCACCGAGCGGGAGATCCATTGAGCGCAGGTGGATGAGATGGCGGCGGGGCAACTGGACTGGAGGGATACATCAGTTCCCAGTGTGACATCTCCGAGTCACTATCACATTGCATTGGAGTATCGATCGGATTCTCCGTCCCACCATTGAACTCGCCGGCACCTTGAAATTTGAATCGCTCATCTTGTAGTGCGCCATCCAAAGACAGCATCTCCGTGCTCCGTGTCGGTAAAATGGAGAGAGTTGTCAAATGCATTGGAAGCTGACCAATTACAGGTGGTGCGTACGAACTTTGCAATCCCTGCGCGTATTCTATGTCAATACATGGACTACGCCCGAGAAAGATCCCACCATCATCTTATCATCGTGGTCGGGGCTGTTTAGCGGGGGATTCGTTTCAGCTTGCAAGGCAGTGTTCGATTCAACGACGGGCTCCAACTCGGACTCATTGCACGAAAAGTCCCATAACCTTGGATATAGCGCCAATTTACGAACGGGGGATGGTAGATGAGAAAAGAGCACCCACATGTCGATCCTTAGTGTAGTAGAGCCTATCCATTCACCTCCAGCATAATTGGACTCGAGCAAGAGAACTGGGGATTCGGACTGAAACCAAGAAAACCGGACTTTCGATTTCCCGAGTTCGGGGAATACCGTCAGAAGTCCCTCAAGTGACTATAAAACGACAATGTCAGCTTACTTTACGTAGAAAATTGATGGCTCACTTTCGTCCAAGCTCGTGGTATGAGGGTATTGGGTGGCATAGAACGCACAGGCTCTCGCACTTGAATGGATTTTTCATCCACGTTTACGAAACTCCATGCCAAGGCCCTACGTTCGTCGGCCGGTGCCACCTGCGCCGAAGATTCCGAGCGCTCGACTCTCGGTAGAACGACTTTGAGGCGACACATTTCTGCCTTCCGCGACGTAGTCCCTGCCTGCGTTTTCTTTCGCGATGGTGCATAGTCGGACACAGGACTCAGTGGACGTTTCGCCCCAGAAGCAACCGGCGTCTTCGACAAGGACGAAGAAGCTGTTCCGGGAGCTGTCCGTCTACCGAGTGACTGGCCAGCGGTAAGCCCTTGCACGTCGGACGAAGCACCCGACACCTCGCACGACATATGCGTACCCGGCTTCCCCATCCTCGCGTTCTTCCCGATCTTGAGTCTCTGGTAGCCTTCCCCGATGACCTCGCAGCTCAGTCCGGCTTTCCTGCACCGCACGCACGCCGGTCGGGTGCGGGAACAAGCCTGCTTGAGGGTTTTGCACCGTTTGCAGCTTAACGCGACGACCAAGATGGTTTCGATCGACCCATTTTTCTGCTTCTCATCGAGCTCGAATATGGCCTCTGTTTCGATGTCTTTGTGATAAGACTCTGGGTCTGGAAGCGTGGACGGGCGCCGAACGGAGGACGCGACTTGGGGGGCTGACTGCCATGCGCGTACCAAGGATGGAATTCCAGTAGGATCGTCTGGATCCGACTCGACGTGGTCGTCTTCTGACCCACGACTGGGCCGCATTCCCGACGAACTTGCACGGGTGCAGAGGTTGGTTTCAAGGAATGGCGAAACGTACTCGGTTCAACTTCAAGGGCCATTAGCGTTACAAAACTCCGACAAACACCCGCGATATGTCGGAGGGTCCGACTCGGATTGTCTTCGTGTTGCGTGGAAGTTGGCGCAGGGGTAGGCTCCAGCGATCCGAGTCCGTCTTGAGTGGTGGGTTCGGCGCCGACTCGGCCTCACCGTTGCAAGTGACATTGTCCAGTTGGTGTAATCTGCGGACTGGTCCGACCGGTCCGACAGGCTGGCGACCGCCTTGCCGACTGTCAAGTATTGTCACTTTCACTCAGGTTGGGAGTCAGTCACCAAACTCGATTGAAACGACAATGTAATGATCTAAATGCTTTCTTTGTCGACCTTATGTCGTAGCGCCCGCTCCTTCCTGAGCGTTATGGTTATGTAGGCAGCAGCATCCGTAAAGGATACCACGCGAATTCTCTAAAGAAACACCTCACCGCGCACGCACCCAAGCAACATCGCGTCGACGGCCCCTCCCGTTCTCTCCTCGATCCACGTATCAAACGCCTCGAAGAGCTTCATCGCCTGACTCCCGTCCGCCTCTGACTTCTTGCCAGGCCACATCCGCTTCTCTTGTATCCCGATGAAATCCACCTTGAGCGTGTCGCTGGGTACGCTCTCCCCGTCCCTCACCGCGGGATGGCGGATGGTCATGGACACCGTCCACGTATCCGTCCCATAAAAGGACGCTTCCTTGATGTGATGGCGCGCGAATTCATCGGGCGGGTTATTGTCCAACGTCCATTCGAGCACGTGGGCATCGAAGGCGATGACTAAGGCCCGCATGGCGAGATGTCAGCGGGCGCCGGGGACGAGAACGAATGCTCCCTCTCACCCGTCCATATGATCCCGGGGTGATCGATTCGGAGCACAAGCTCCCTCGTGCCCGCCTCCTCATCTATGGTATCATTCACGGCGGTAACACTGAGCCGTTCTTCTGGCGGCCAAGGAGCGACATAGGCAGGGTCCAAGGGGAGATCGATTTTGAACGGGGAAAGGAACTACGGTGCATGGAAATCGGTTAGCAATTACAACGACAGGCGCGTGAAATGCGCACGGAAGAGAACGGATAGAGAGCATCCCAGTCCTTGTTGTAATCGTTCATGACAATCGCCTTGGGTGGAACGTTGTCTGCACCGAATTTATCAGCGATATCGTGAACTAGCTCGTCGAACCCTGGAGCACCATCAGCGGTGGCGATGTGCAGATGTTGTTCTTCAGTAACCAACTGTCAACGTCGACGAAATGGTCAGTGATCGCAAATAGCAGCCATACGAAATAAACCCACGTCTTCCATGTGAATCACGAACAGTCTCTTTTGATGCTTCTCGTCAAACGGCGCCCGGCTGTAAAAGAATGCCATGACGACGCCTAGCGCCAATATTGCGAACACCAACGCGCGGCGAAGCGTCGCTGACCCAAACCGGTGTACAAACGGAATACAAAATAGAACTATGAAACCGCCGATAACGGTGACCATGGTGGCAATGATGACATCAGCGGGCACGTCTCTTCCAAGACGACCTGTCTACGATCCATAGCTCAGCACAGAAAGATCAACCACCAACGAATAGACGCTTACCAAAGGTACGAAGACCACCAGTGCTGCAGACAATAGCTGCGTGCCCGTCGTGAGCGGCAGGATCATCGCGATAGCATATGTCCAGAGCGACATGTCTGACTGGACTGTGACATTGCGCACTCTCGTCCTAGTTGCCTTGTGCATGCCATTTGCTTCGGATCTATACTTTGTTCTCTGACGCCGTGCTAAAAGCGTATCGACGCTGAGAGCCGCGAACATGCCTGCCGCGGCAAGGAAAACACAGGCACTTGAACCGATATCCAGAAGCTGACCCGCCGCGGCAAGCCCGGACTGTAAAAGCAACAATACAACAAAAATGGGCCTCTCGAGCGTATGCGCGGAGCCAGTGTTGCTGAACGGCAGTTGGCCGATCAGCGCGCCTGTCTAATCTTAGACCAGAACGTCCCGGACGAGGCTGCAACATACCGATGACCGCCGCGGGACCATAAAGGATCACCGGAAAGTACTCGGACCCGAACCAGCTCATACTCTTTTGGAGGACATTTGCCATGACAAGTGCGACTGCGTTTGCGGCGATCAAGGCACCGAGTACTGCAGAAACCACCGCTCCCAAAGCGGTCCACACTCGCTTGACTCGAGCTGCGCAGACGAGGTAGAGGGAGGCGCAGAATAGTGCCACGTACATAATCTTCGCTGTCGTAAATGAGTACATAATGAACATGTCGAACGTGGAGAAGAAGACGGTTCGGGGGCGGGTGAAGCCGTGCTCAAGGCGTGAGATTGGTGACGCGTCGGAGGAGAGAAAGCGGAGGAGTGCCAGAGAATTGTCGGCCATGTGTTGAGCCACACCAGGTTGTATGTTTTCGACCACATCCTAGTGAAACATGCTTGAGATTCTGCAACAAGAAATACAAAGGAGCATACCCCGCGCATGTGGTACATGTAGCTGTTTCCAACAACGGCCATCTGCACCGCTCACGTCAACAAAAGATTGGGCAAAACACAAGTGCCGACTCACGTCCAATCCGCTTACATTCAAGTAGTATTCGAACTGTCTGAAGTCGGTACTTAAGATACCTCAGTTCGAAGAAACAGACACAATGTCGGTGTACTCACTCGGATAGCAATATTCCAGAACTGAAAATCTCGCTTGCAATGATCGTCCCGTAGGGTCTAACCTGCGCTAGGTATCAGAGATATACATGATATCATACAACATACCTGGGCACATGAGAATATGATTCGATCATTTCCTCTGATGTGGCTTGGAAGAGCAGTTCACGACCGGTCGTGCCAGCAGCTAACACGTTCAGATCACTATGGTGTCGCATACATGAGAATCCGAGTACCTTCCAAGTTCAACACTGCTTTCACACTGAAAAAGAGATCGACATTAGAAAACAATAAGTACATCGAGATAGACCCACGTGGAAGAAATAGGGTGTTGCGTCGAGAACAAATGGGATCCATCTTGGAGCGACTCTTCTGCATTGTTAAACACTGTCGGATGATGCATCAGGGATCAGGTAAAGGATAACTTTTTCGAGAACGCACAAAATATGACGGCATGGGTTGGTTCCCATCCTTTCGTTTCCACCAGGACCCTCACACACTCGAGCATCACTCCAACAGCGAGTCCGTCGTCTGTGGCTCCTGGACTCGGAAGCGTACTGTCCAGATGCGAATTGATGAGGACAGCAGATGCCTTTCCGCGTTCTGTACCGTCCGATACACGAATGATAATGTTAGAAAGATTAACGTAGGTCTTGTAAAGTCGCGTGCCCATCATGTCGAACCTAGAAAGATGCCACGGAACTGAGAAGGAATGCAAGTTGGTAAAAACTCACCGGTGGCTTCCGCTCCCCTCCTGCCTCCAAACCTCGCACTCGAGTTTCCGACCCGGTTCTTTCTTCACGACCTCCTCGCACAGTCGCTTGACCTGCTCTGCCTGGAGGACCATCCAGGCATCCGCCTCTGCGTGTTCTCGCGTGCCGGGAGTGCGGTATCCGATATCTTCAGAAAGGTATTTTGCATAGGACAGAATGGTAGTTTCCGAAGGAGTGGGCAAACCCGTTTTGGGGTCATATCTAACAACGCAGTCATACGAAGTTGTATGCGTTCGTTTGGAACTTACGGATGGACATTGGGAGTAGGCAGGGCTAAGGTGAACAACTAGTCAGCGTCATTTGCTTGCGTGACGCACAGGGGGAAGATAGAATGCTCACTAAATTGGTGGTATAAGGAGAATAGTGGCAGGGCCAAGAAAAGGGACGTGAGCGCCAACATGGAGCACGCTGGTCCCCATCGCTGGGAGACCCAACTAGAGATCATCTGGTGTCGCGGAGCTCCCTACGGTGGCGAACGGAAACAAGAATCTGAGCGGGCGTGCGGGACAAATTTCCCAAATTAGTCCAAGTCAAGATTCAATGTGGGGCCCTTGAACCCACGACACGTTTTAGAGCTTGTCCAGGTATCAATAAATTGACTTCGGCTAGTTGGTCACTACGCTTGAGTGACGAGGGCACCGGGGGCTGTGCTCGGACGGAGGTCATCGCAATCATGGAACTGATCGATCAGATAAGAGATGTGCGTGATACGAGTCCGAGTCATCTGCCTCCTCCCACCCACTGATAGACCTCGAAGCTCAGCTAGTCGTCCAAAAAGAAGCTGAATGTTGACGATGGCTTGTCATACTACTTAAAATCATCATTGCACATGTAACCTACTACCACCACCTCCTTTTTCAGTCAAAGGAGAAGATTCCATACCATATGTCTATCCTGATGGGTGAAGGTTGGATGATGGAGCTGCTTAATGGACACCCTGACCAGATTAAGACCTCCCTTGGTGTCTTGCATGTTGTCTTTGATGCATTGGTGCAGATCTTGATCGAAAGTGGATTCAAAAAGTCGCATCATGGGCTCTCAGTTGAAGAACAGCTTGGGATCTTCCTTCATACATGTGTTACAGGGCTCAGTTCTCATCATGTTGGTGAAAGATTTCAGCACTCACCAATGACAATTTCCAAGTACGTTGATTGACCAGACTTGGACTCAAAAAGCGCTGGTAATTTGCTTGCTTGTGTCACAGATATTTCAAATGGATGCTTGATTATTTTTCATCAGATCCATTCTACTCAACAAACATCAAGTTATTTATTTATGATACACTTGTATCAAGGAAAATCAGTGGTGACCCTTGCTTCCAGTACTTCCTGGATTGTATTGGTGCCGTTGATGGAACACATATACATGCATTTGTGCCGACTGTGGAGCATCTGAACATGCACAACAGGAAGGGATTTATTTCACAGAATTGCTTGTTTCTGTGTGATTTTGACCTTCTGTTTTTATATGCACTTATGGGGGCAGATGGCATGACAGCTAATGTGACCCTATGGCACACCACACACTCAAATGACTTGTATATACCAGAGAGGAAGTACCTACTTGCAGATGTGGGGTTTGGTGGATCAGATGTTCTTCTTGTTCCGTATTGTGGTACATGCTATCATTTGAAGGAGTGGCGACAAGCCAATCTACAGTAAGACCAAGAATCAGGTTTTAACAGCAGTGCATAACACTCATGATCATTCTAGTCCAAAGAACAGACAAGAATTGTTCAACTTGCATTATGCAAACCTCTATAATGTTATCGAACAGATCTTTGGGGTTTTGAAGCATCAGTGGAGGATTCTCTTGCTCACACCTGAATAGGACATGGATATACAAGCCTGTATCCCAGCCGCTCTCTGTGCCATCCACAATTTCATTCAAAAGCTCAATCCTGACACGTTTTTCACGCCAGAATTCCAAGTGGAGCACTTGGAACAGATTCATGATGATAGTGGTGACATAGCAGGCTTTGGACTCCTTGTAGAGGGACCAGTTGGTATGGCGGAACGGCAAAGGGCAGAGGAACGATGGAATTGCATTGCAGAAGCAATGTGGCAAGACTATTGCTGTGAACTAAGGGAAAGGGGAATAGACATATAGGGTGTAGAAAGAAGTACAAATGTGAGTGCTACACAATAGTACTTTGTTATAATATCAGTTAAGCTCAATATGGAGACAGATATGACAATGTACCATTCCAGTGTCCTTACTACATGCTGCCACCATCTACACTTTGTCTCCGTATTTCTGAGTTGGCATCTTGCTTCATATGGATGTTATGTGTAGTGTTGTGAACAAGGAGATCTGGAATGTTGGGAGTAACCGAGGTTCAATCTGAGGGTGTGGATGATGGGTTGGTTGTCAGGTTGAAGGTATATGAAGGAGGTTCTCAAGGAATCACCTTGGAACACACAGAGTACTTCAGTAGTGTACAGCAGTTAATAGAAGTCCGGGGGTTGGTTCAAGACACAATGCTAGATTGCGCAGATCAAGAATAGAGACTACAGTACATGCAGCTGCGGTATAAGTACTCTATCGTACGTAAGCAGTGGAAGTCTGTGGAAGCAGATAGAACTACTGCGGATTGGTCGATACGTATGAGTCAATGGGAAGATAGCGGAACAACAACGCCATTGTAAGAGAAGTGGTGGAGGAGTGGAGCTGTCCATAGAACATACTAGAAAATCAAGAAATAAGTCTGGGGCCTGATCCAGTAGGATCTGAAGGAATGGTGTTAGGCCAGAAAGCAGGATATAGGAGCTGCAGGGTCAGTGATATGATGAAGAGATAATGCTTCCAACATGGGTTGGGGTCAGAATAAGCAAAGGAGAAAAGGAAAACAGAACGATGCAACAATATGACCGTAACATTGAGCCTCAGCTACTCCTGTCACTCTGGATCTTGTTTGCAACGCTATGTGTAATAGGTGGAGATTAGACTCAGGTTTCCAGGTATTTTTCAATAATGGATACTCTTTTCATATGGCAGGTACTTGTGGTGTTCCAGTGCACCCTGATGAGACACAATCTTCTCTACCTTATATTCTTCTTCTGATCTGACTAAATCCAGTGGCAGCCAGGAGATGAAATGACTAGCCTGCTAGGACCAATTGCTTACCAAAGCAAGTAGTAAGCTTTAGACTGAAGACACTAGTAGGACTAGGAAATCTCCAAAAGAACAAGACTAGGGAAATTCTAGTGCTCATCCTTGGCTTTTTATACACTTTCTAGTATTTACATTTGTGTATGCTACATCTAAGATATCCTGTGCTGGAGAAAATGAGGAGTATGCATGCATCTAATAGAACTACTAGTATTAGGGTGCACACTGGTATCTGTTGTATAGCCCTCAAATATCTGTGTTGTGTTGACTAGTTTTGGCTTGATGCTTTATACTCACCTTCCATATCAGGCAAGATGAGTCAGCCATGAGGATTACCATAAGGCTCTTATTTGTGCCACATTGCTGCCTTGAGTCTGCATAGGTTTGCACAGCCATGCACTGCTCAAATACAGCCAAGCACAGCTGCACAGGCTGGTTTAGCACTGCTTTGGCACAGGTCTTTGCACAGCCTTGCACTGCTGTGCATTGCCTCAATGACTTGATTGGTTAAGTCCTGATTAGGTTTTGGTAAGTCTAGGATAAGTGTAGATATTGCATAGAAAATGCAATACTGTATGTAAAAAGGCTGGAAAAATAGAGAAAAATAGAGGGAAAATAGGGCATTTATAACAGGAGTGAGTTTCCTAGTGGGGTATGCAATGCAGAGATTGAAGGCCTCTAACCAGACCTTATCTCTAACTTTTCAGTGGGTAAACTGTCAGGTGGAGTCATGGGTGGCAAAGGCTTTGTCACAAGCCTTATCAAGAAGGAAGAGGTGTTTCTTGAGTGCAGGGAGGAAGGTCTTTCCAAGTGGGGGGTAGGATTGCAGTTCATATCCTAGAAGTAGAAAGAACAGGAAGACTTTGGTAGAACTATGGGGCATGGAGTTGTGGTGGAACTCAGTAGTAGTGAGCAAATCCAGCCAGGACAAGGAGTTGTTGCCACAGAAGATATATAAATATGTTTTTATTTTCTGGTTGGTGCATTCTGTTTGTCTGTCAAATTGTAAATGATAGGCAGTGGAGAGGGAAACATCATAATGGAGGAGGTGGGTAAGTTCTTTGGCAAAGGCTGAAGCAAACTGGTGGCCATGATCAGAGATAATGGAGTTGTGGAGGCCAAATTGCTTAAAGACATGATGGAAAAAGAGTGATGCTATGCCCTGTGTATTAATGGTCTTGGAACAAGGGCAAAGAATTACCCTCTTTGAAAGGTCATGGTCGACCATGACCAGCAAGGAATCATATCCTGTGGTAGGTGGGAGATTAGTAATTAAGTCCATGGACAGTTGTTTAAATGGAAGAGCCATGGTAGAGATGATAGGTGAGAGTGAGGATATGGTGGAATGGGTGTTTACTTTAGATTCCTAACAAATGGCATATTCAGCAATGAAGGAGTTGACAAAGGTAGCTAGTCCAGGCCACCAGTAGTCACATTCAACCAGAGACATGGTGTGGAAGTGGCCAGCATAACCAAAAGTGGGGGACTCATGAAAAATGCAAACTGGTTGGTGGGTGGAACATATATGTGGCCCTTGTAGTATAAATGACCAGTATTGAAAGTCCAATCTTTTAGGGTGGAACAGGGAAAGAGTAGAGAACCTTCCTGGATGCTGCAAATGGCTCAGAGAACAAGGGGATCAAACAAAGAGAACAATTGAATGTGTCAGGCAAGGGTGAGGTCTAATGTGTTGATAACAACAGGGTCTGGAACAATGGAAGCATCAGTGTTGTCAGAGGAGGTGTTGACAAGGTCTTTGCAAGAAAGAGCATCAGTAGGGCCCATCTTGGTGCCTGGCATGACTTGCCAGATGATGTTGAAATCCTACAAAAAGAGTAACCAGTGAGCTTGTCAATGGGAGAGTTTGTGAAGGTCCTTGACATAGAAAAGGTCCTTGTGATCAGTGACAATAGTAACCAGGTGGGCTGTGCCTTGAAAATATTGTCACCATTCCACAAGAGTAAGGATAACCACCAATAATTCTTGGTCATAGATGTCATAGATTCATTTTGCAAAATCAAAGATGCAGAAGAAGTAAGTATAGGAGTGGGGGTCTTTATTAATGTCAGACTGCATGAGGACAGCTCTGGCAGTGATGAGGGAGGTGTTAAACATGATCAAGAAGAGTTTGGCTATGTTGGGAATGAAAAAGATGGGGGTGGATGAGAAAATGGCTTTCAGTTGGTCAAACATGCATTGCTGGAAGCCTGTCCAAGCTCAGGGTACATTCTCCTGAGTGAGGAGGTTCAAAGGGGCAACAATATTGAAGAAGTCAGGAATGAATTTGCAATAGAAATTGGTGAAGCCCATAAATAAGCAAACACCTTTGATGGTGGATGGGGGTTTCTAATCCTAGATAGCTCATAACTTAGTGAGGTCCATTTTGATCTTTCCTTGACTGATGACAAGGCCAAGGTACTTCATGCATGGCATGTCAAAGGAGCATTTCAATAGTTTGAGCAAAAGGCCATGTTTATAGAGACATTGCAAGACCCAATAGGTTTGTTTTTAATAGAAGGAGATGTTGTCTTTGGTGTGGATATTGAGATCATCCATGTAGATCTTTAGCCATTATTCTCCAATCATGTCAGAAAAGATGTTGTTTATAAAAGCTTGGAACATGGGGGAGGGCATTATTGAATCCAAAAAACATAACCATGGGTTCAAAGAGACCCAGAGGGGTGATGAATGTGGCTTTCCATTGGTCTTTCTCATGGATGTGGATGTTATTGTAACCTCAATGGATGTCAAACTTGATGAAGAGGGTGGACTCCTTCATGTTGTCAATGAGCTCAGTATTACAATTCATTTCTTTTTCCTTTACACTTGTCTTTCTCATGTACTACTTGATATTTCCCAGTGATATGTTGGATGCTCATCTCTCTCAGCCAGTTACTACTATATCCATGTTCCCTATCACCCAATAGTCATTTGCCTGGTAACCAGCTTTCTTCCATTTGCTTATGCTTATCTCTTATTCCAGATGCTTTGTCATGAATGTTCCACAACATTCCATGATATTCCATTCCTGCTTATGTAATCTTCATTTCCCCTTCATATATAAACCTGCCTTTTATATACAATTACTTCTCATACTTGTTTTTCTTGAACTTTCATCTAAATCCAAGCACCCCTTGCCTTTTCCCCTTAGCTGTGCTAAGGTCTCATCCTCTCTAAGTCTTAGGTTGTCTTCTGATCAACCTTTGTGTTGCTTCGACTGTCATTGTTGCACAACACCACTTTGTCCCTTGAATCCTCAGTGCCCCCTTGGTAATCCTCAGTGCCCCCTTGGGTTACCTAGTCACTTTGTGTATCATAACTGACTTTTTGTCTCTAGGAAATCCCTAGGACCCTTGCCCCTTCACCCTTGTCTGCTACCCCTTGTTTTTGGACTTCAGGTCCTTCAAGACTATGATAGTCCCTACCCAGTCCTATCGTAACACTCAGGGATAAGTGGCAGAGAATAGGCATTGTGTTACAGTTGTGTTGCTACATGCCTCTGTTTTTCTCTTTTTCTTTGCCTACTCTGACCCCAGCTCCTGCTGGAAACACTATCTCTTTGTTGTATCACTGACCCAGCAGTATCTTTTCCCTGCCTTCTGGCCCTAAACTGTTCCCTTTACTCCAGCCAGTCAGGGCCCCAGAATTACTTCTTAAAATGTTCCACATGTTTCTACAGACAGCTTTTTTGTTCCGCTGTTTCTCTCACAATGGCATCGTCTCCCTGTACACTCCCATGATACTCATACATATTGGTCATTCTGCAGTAGTTCTTTCCGGTTCTATCACATTCTACTGCTTATGTACATTCAAGTATTTATACCACTGTTGCCTGTACAATAGTCTTTATTCTTGATCTACGCAATCTAGTGTTGTGTCTTGAAACATCCCTCTGGACTTCTATTAGCCTTTTGTGCACTATTGAGTCGCTCTGAGTGTTCCAAGGCCTTCCCCTTGAGAACCCCCTTTGCTTACCTTTGAACATTGACCGCTCCATTGTCATTACCTTCAGATTGAACATTGGCTACTCCCATTGTTCCAGATCTTGTTTGTGATGCTATGTGTAACAAAAGATCAAGAGTCTCCCTCTGTCCCTCCTATCTACAGAGCAGGACTGACCCACCTTTGTCACCATAGCTTATCCTTTGAGAACCCCTTGCTTTCACCCTCCATAGTTGGACAATGAATCCCAGGCACCCATCCCAGAGTATATCCCACGTCACCATAGATCCCTGCTCACAGACCTCCCTCTGTCCACGCAGCAACCCATTGTACCATTGCCCCCTTGTGCCCCTAGCCCAATTGCTGTCACTCCACCCCAGTCACCCCTCATGTCCACCTCAGAACTCAAAGTGGCCCTCCCTACTAACTTCTCAGAAGAAGCCACCAACACCATGTGTTGGATAAAGGCCATGCATGCCTACTTTTCCATCAACCCCTCACTCTATGCTTCAGATGAAGCAAAGGTCATGACTATCCTGAATAAGATGAGCAAAGGACAAGGTGTATTCTTCTCCAAGATGTGGTATGATCTCATGGCCAACACCAACCTTGCCTCCTCCAAGAAAACCTTCAAGAAGCTGGCTACAAACTTCCAAACCACCTTCTACCCCTTTGATATCAAAGCCACTGCCCACCACAAGCTCACCAAGCTCTGACAGAAATCCTTCTGCACCACTAGAGGCATCATTGATGATGGCTTCCAGAAATTCATCACAGACTTCCAGAACCTGGCATCCAAGGCCAGAATGACTGACCAAGAAACGCTGGTTGATCTCTTCTCCCTCGGACTTGACCCTCGTGTCTTCATGCTTGTTACATATTGGCATTGAGAGTCTGTGCGTATTTTCCTTCACCTTAAATACCAGTCACATGCACATATACACTCCAAACTATTTCTTCTTGGCAATATACCAAGTTGATCACCTACTTCAAGTTCATCTCGTCATTTGCCTAGCTGCACTTCTTAATGTTACGGTTTTTCTCCTTTTCCTTGCTGCCTCCTGTTTCCTTTCCATCTTCCTGATACGCTACCTAGCTCTCAGGCTTGCGAAGATCCCCCTGCACCCCTATCCCACTCTCAAGTACGTATCTCTTCATTGTCATCTTGCTCCTACAACTTCACTGTTACCTTACATACTACTTGGCTTCCACCTTACCACAGCACTTTTACCTTAGTCATACTTACTCACTTCCGTTAGTTCACCTTGCTACTTGGATATAGTTCTATGTACTTGCTCCTATACTCGACTATGGTTGTTTCGCAATCTAGCATTGTATCTAGAACCAACCTCTGGGACTTCTCTGAGTCGCTGCACACTCCTGAAGTGCTCTGTAAGTTCCTAGGCGATTCCTAGTGAACTCCCCTTGTTTACCTTCGACCCGACGGCCGACCTGTCGTCCGCATCCTTGGATTGAACTTCAGCCGCATCCGACGTTCCAGATCTTCGTTCATAACACTATGTGTAACAAAAGATCAAGAATCTCACCCCATCCCTCCTATCCATGGAGTAGGACTGCCCCACCTTCGTCACCATTGCCCATCCATAGAAAACCCCTCGCTTTCATCCTCCACAGTTGGACGATGAATCCCAGACACCCATCCCTGAGTACATCCCACGTCACCGTCAACCTCCGCCCACAGGCCTCCCCCTGTCCGCACAACCCAGACCCCAGACCTTCGTACCACCACCTCGCACCCCTAGCCCTATCTCTGTCACCCCACCCCAGTCCCCCACTATGTCGTCCACCAAGCTTAAAGCCGCTCTCCCTGCCAACTTCTCTGGAGAACCCGCTGACGCCATGCGCTGGATGAAGGCCATGCACACCTACTTTGCCATCAACCCCTCACTATACTCCACCGATGAAGCCAAGGTCATGACCACCCTGAATAAGATGAGTAAGGGTCGAGGCGTCTCCTTCTCGGAGATGTGGTATGATCTTATGGCCAATACGAACCTCGCCTCTACTGAGAAAACCTTCGAGAAGCTGGCCTCGAATTTTCAGACCATCTTCTACCCATATGATATCAAAGCCACCACCCACCACGAGCTCGCCAAGCTCCAACAAAAATCCTTCCACACCTCCAGAGGCGTCTACGACAATGGCTTCCAGAAATATATCACAAACTTCCAGAACCTTGCATCCAAAGCCGGAATGCAGGACCAGGACACCCTCATCGACCTCTTCTCCCTGGGGTTGGACTCTCGCATCTCTATGCTCGTCATCGGCATTGAGAAACAGCCCGCAACCATCGCTGAATGGATCGCCAAAGCCAAGGCCTTCCACGCCCAGGTCTCCCAGATGGACGCCATCTCCAAGGGACACACTCCGCCATCGCTTACCCACCATCGCCCCACTGCTGACCCCAATGCCATGGATGTCAACACCATCCAGCTCAACAAGCTCACCACCACCAAATGAGCTAGATGCATCAAGGAGAGACTCTGCTTCAAATGCCGCAAGAGAGGTCATAACACGAGCAACTGTCCCACCTCGCCTGGTCTCACCACATCCCCCACCCCCCCCCTACCCCACGCTCGACGCCACTCAGCAACCACCCCCACCCCCCC
>JBBPTZ010000242.1:0-30034 GCA_038094315.1 Phylloporus cf. tubipes | reverse complement strand
TCGTAGAGCGCATGGTATCTTTTCTCCCTGCTCGGATCCCCGAAATTGCTTGCTGGTACGCAGAGAAAGACGAATGGGGAGCGAATTTATGGGATATTGAACCAGAAATTCAGGTGGTAGGGATGACAGAGAGGCAGGGTATTGTCCTTGGAGGTTGTCGAGCAGCTACTATCCGATGGAAAGACTTCCCCTCGGTCGCTTACGCTACGCGGCCCTCTATCAAGCGGCTGATTGCCACATATCTCCCGAATATTTTCTGGGAACTTTTACTCTTCGGGATCATTCTGGAAGCGAGTATAGGTCAAACGAATCCCGGAGCCGTGGTTCTCCTTGTCCTTGCGATTGTTTTGATGCTATTCGCACCACTGTCGGTAGCGTACGGGAGCTCTGGACGCATAGTACTCGCGCAACCATGGCTCATTGGTGTCAAGGGGTTGATCTCTGCGGAAGAAGCTTCCACGCTGATGTATGGGGGTGCGATCTTTGGCCTGCCAAGAACCTCTTACAGTCCCTCCGGTACTCTACTCTCTCAAACCGAAACGGGTCGATTTAGACGCGGAGACGCGGCACAATTTGATGCTTTGAAGCCTCAAACATACAACACGGGAGAGGATGACAACCTGTATACGCTCGTGGACACGATGTCAGCCACAATCTATTATTTCCGTGCGGCGCGCCCCCCGACGGTATGCCTGTACACGGGACGGGAATCAGGGATGGGCAGATTTGTGCTATGCAGCGAAAGATGCACAGTCAACGAACTGCACAAAGAGTCGGTCGTCAGGATGCCATGGTACATTAGCCAATCCATGCAGGCGTGCGACTGGGTTGCGCTCGGTTGAACGGGTCAAGTGCTTATTCGCTTTGTTCATATGGACCTAAACATGATATGGGTTGTGATTAGCTAGTATACCCTAATCTATTGAAACATTGTGTCAAACTCCCGTCTGACAATGGTGGTGTCAGTGAGGACGTTGCTTTGCGGCACTGTCGGCAGAGATTGCGTACTTGGAAGCGGGGTACAGACGGGTAACCTCTCATCGATATCCTTTCTTATACTGTATTCTCATCGTTGGTAGTTCAAGTATCATTCAGCCAAGCCCTGAGCCGTTTGACAAGCTGTTTGGCGGTGACCTCGAGCTTCTCGTCCCTTGTCCTTGCAACCTCTACGATCGTTCGTCTTCTAGTGGTGGTGGTTACTACGAGACCCGCCTTCCGAGGGGAGAACGACACAGAAAGCGTAGAGAACGGGAGGGGAGTAGGACTCGTACGATGGCTCGAAGAGCTGCTAGAGCCACCATTGCTGTGAAGCCCAGTTGGTGAAAAAGAGACGCCAGGGGTGCTCGTGTGCACCACCCCTTCACGAAGACCATAGTATCGCACCAGGTCTTCCAGGCGACTGCGTGGTTGCATAAGGTCAAACAAGTCCCTGAACGACTCTTCACGCTCAAGATGAAGTTCGGTGTCATCCATCATGACGTCTTCACGTACTTTCAGAGCGATGAAGAGATCGAGGACTTGCGTTTCGCGTTGGATTGTCTCTACGGGGCCAGCGGTGGAAGAGGAGAGGGGAAATGGATCAGAGGTGTATGGAGCACGGACAAGGGACCCGTACGCGGGCAAATAAGTCGAGCGCAACACATGCATGCAAGCTAACGGGGCACATCAAGAGGCTGATTATCGCTTGACAACGAGTGCGATTACCGATGTAGAAAGACCTGTCCACCATACGAAGCTGGTGCGACAACCAGTACAGTGTCTTGCGCTGGCGCTCAGTCCGACTCTGATCCCACCCAGGCATTGTCATGTATACGATCTTGAGAAGGAGATGCGATGGGAGCTGGATTTGGCTTGAAGGAGATGACGGTGGGGCGGGGCCAGATGGAGCGTAAGGTGGAGGAGGAATCTTTTCGTCCAGGACGACCATCGCAGCGACGAGTGTGACTCCAAGCTGCG
This sequence comes from Phylloporus cf. tubipes, assembly GCA_038094315.1. Classification (NCBI taxonomy): domain Eukaryota; kingdom Fungi; phylum Basidiomycota; class Agaricomycetes; order Boletales; family Boletaceae; genus Phylloporus; species Phylloporus cf. tubipes. The sequence goes on along the minus strand of JBBPTZ010000242.1, from coordinate 28,078 downwards.
GCCTTGCAACTCTGATCTCGACTTCGATGCCGCGACGAGCAAGAATACACTTCGTGTCCTTGAAATCCTCCCTCGTCAACTTGCCCATCTCAATTTATGGCCCTCTTCTCGAACGATCCATAGTGCGTGCGTGCTTGGCACCAGAACCTCACATCAACGCAAAATTGACGCTCGACAGCGGCCACAAACGCTCGCCGTGCATTTGAAGCGCGATGCTCAAGCCGAGGCGTATGTAGGATGGACCGGGATGGCATCCTCCTCTTCCCTCGCCCATTTCAATGCAGACGCGCGCGAAAACACGTTCGAGACGATCGAGATCGATCCTCAGTATTCGCAAGGCCTTGGGTTCGCAGAAGGCGACATCGTGCGTTTGTTGCTTTTCAAACGAAAAAAAAACCATCTCATCTGCCGCAGGTCGAAGTCGGTCTGTTGTACGATCTCCCCTTCGCCTCCTCAGTGGGAACAGAACCTCTCACCGCGGACGACTGGGAAATCATCGTGCGTTTACTTGATCGGTTCTATTGGCATACTTATACTCTTTTTCAGGAAATCCATGCCTCGCATGTCGAGTCTACTCTATTGTCCCAGGTTCGAGTCGCAAAGGTCGGTCAAGAAATCGACGTGTGGGTATTGGGACACACAAGAGTTCGTCTCCTTGTTGGTAGGCTCTATCGCCTTAATCTACGTGCTCTTCTGACTTGCTCCCAGTCTCGTTGTCCCCCTCAACAAAGGGCAACGCAGCACTCTTGACTACCGACAGTGAAGTCAGTATTGCGCCCAAAATGCACGCCCGTTCAAAGGCCGCCCGAGGTGTCCCATCCACCTCTCAAGATGATGCAATTACAACGAAGCCGTCTTTGCCGGCAACTGTATTGCGAGTTCTGCCCACCCGCTTCATCGAACGATTTTCGCCCCCACCAGCTTGCTATAATCGACCGGAAATACTAGCATATATCCATCCCTATACGTTCTCTAATCTGGCGCAATCTCGATATCCGATGAAGGGAGATATGAAAGACGTCTTCCTTGAGTTCTCGTATCGCTTGCTGGAACCTCCGCAGAACCCGCTTGAAACGCCGCGCAATGCCGATGATAACACAGAAGCTCGGGAGCCTGTTGCTCAGGTCCTTCACCCAGGGGGAAAGGGCGAACATCCTGCCGCCGGCCAGACGTCATCAAATGTGACAGCAGAAAACATCCTGATAGTGGGATGGTCTGATAAAGTCATGGAAAGCCACGTATACTTCCCGTTTGGGCTTGAAAGTGTCGGTGACTGGCATTGGATTCAGTGAGCGAGGTCTTCGCGTAACCGCGGCGTTGTCAAATGCCCGTACTGATGCTGGTGACTAGTATCATTCCAACGGGAGAGCGAAGGACATTTACGGATCTCTTTACTGAGATTCCCGCTCGGAATCTGGACGAGGCAGAAGAGCTGTGGGTACTCCGGTCTAATATCGTATTGGAAAGCTCATTGATTGCTCTCCATCAATTGCAAGGCTACCATCTTTACCAGACATTGCACTCTCTGGCGTGCAGGACATTATCGAAGACGGCATCAAACAACTCGTTGCTAGTTTTGCAGTGCATTCTCTCAAAAAGATGGTGCATGGAAGTGTGTGGCTCGTCGATCAGACGCATGTTGTTTTGTTCAAGGTACATCCTAGTATCCGCCATCCTCTTGACCGGGAGAAGGGGAGTAGGCAAGACCTCAGTAGCCCGAGCAATCGCGAAGCGGCTTGAAGAAGATACTCGCACATTCGCATGTATGGTCTTCAATTTTTTTTTTCGTGTCGTTTTGCTACTGATTGTGGAAAGATATCCACTACATTGATTTCAGTTTCTACGCTGAGAAACCGGTGAAGACCTTGAAGGCTCTCTTCCGGTATCTGTACGAGATTGCGGCTTGGCATCGGCCAACTGTGCTCATATTTGATAACCTCGACAAAGTCTTGAGGGCAGAGGTCGAGGCGAGTTGTTCCTTACTTTCCTTACTTTTTTTGTATTGATGACTGTGGGTTACAGCACGCCGACTCGTTTCGTTCTCGCCATATTACGGAACTTTTCATCGCTCAGTATTCTTCCGGTGCACGCATGATACCTTCAAACTTTCGTGGAATAGTGATGATTGGCACTGCTGAATCGCAATCGAGTTTGCACGCTCTTGTCCACACGCTGCATATCTTTCAAGAAGTGTACCATATCAAATCTCCCAGCAAGGATGCGCGCAAAGAAGTCAGATGTTGTCTCCTTCATGCCTGTTTATCAGCTAAAGTTCTCGCCAGATATTGGCAAACCTGGTGGGACGACTGTGCGTGAAATCTCCGGGTATTACCATGGACCCGGACGATCCTCCAAACTTTGCGATGGTTTCGACACATACGGAAGGATACTCCCCTGTCGACCTGCAGGACCTTGTTACGCGTGCAATGCAGCAGGGTGCGAGTAGAGCATTTGTAAAGCACGGAGCAGGAGCAGAGGAAGTAAGGATGTTGCTTCGAACTGTATTGTTTATTGACCTAACAGACGGTTAGATTGTTCTATCTGCCACCGACTTTTCGAATGCGCAGGTAGATTTTGTTCCCCGCTCCTTACGCGACGTACCACTTCAGAAGTCAAACGTCGAGTGGGCTGACATAGGAGGTTGATCTAGACAGTTGCTCCTGTGGCCTTGACAGCCGACCTTTATTCTAGGTTTGAATCGAGTCAAACGTATTTTGCGAGAAACACTAGAATGGCCTACGAAGTATGCCCCGTTGTACAAGCAGTCACCCTTACGCTTGCGTTCAGGGTAAGCCAAGTGGCCATATCCTTGGTGTATTGTTATTTACGGCGTCTAAACAGACTATTGCTGTATGGTTATCCCGGGTGTGGCAAGACGCTTCTTGCTTCTGCCGTTGCCAAAGAGTGTGGGCTGAACTTTATTAGCATCAAAGGCCCTGAGCTCTTGAATAAGTACATTGGTGCAAGCGAAAAATCCGTAGGTACAAAGTGATGCGAACATTCCGTTATTGACATATTTTCCTTAGGTTAGAGATATCTTTGATCGAGCTTCATCCGCGAAACCGTGTGTCCTGTTCTTTGATGAATTCGACTCTATCGCACCAAAGAGGTCTGTCGTTGTTATCTTGTTCTTATCGCGACTAACTTACAAGGGTGGTTTTTAGAGGGCATGACAGTACGGGCGTGACCGATCGTGTGGTGAACCAGCTACTCACTGAGATGGATGGTGCTGAGGGATTGACTGGAGTATACGTTCTCGCGGCTACAAGGTTGGTATTGCGCGCATGTCGGCTTGTCATTGGCTAACTTCTCCGCCAAGTCGACCTGATCTGATAGATGCTGCCCTTCTTCGCCCTGGTCGCCTCGACAGGTCTGTTCTATGCGACATGCCCAACGAAGAAGATCGAATGGATGTGAGAAACCTGTTTCTGTTGTTATAGTGAGCTAACTCCTTCAGATTTTGCAAGCGGTTAGCCGCAAGGTGACGTTGGGAGCGTCAGTCGACTTTGAGGCAATTGCCCGATTGACTGAGGGGTACTCAGGGGCTGATCTTCAGTCCCTGGTATACAACGCCCATCTTCAAGTCGTACACGCATCCATTGACGCAGCGTCGACCAGGCGGTCGGGACAAGAAGAGGAGAAACGAGTCGAGTACGTAACGCTTGGCGCCGCTGGCGAACCAACGATTCTCTCAAGAGCAGAGGAATCTGCGCTTCAGAAAAGAGTATCAGGGCTTGATACCTTGTCATGCAACCAAACTGATACTGAGTACCTATAGCTTCAACAAATAATGAGTCCTAAAACAAATGTCAACACCGAGAAGAAACCAGCAGACACGCTCAAAAAGGTCTCGTCTGTTCCTTCGTTGTTCAGGGACGCGACAGCTCAAATAATTTATGGCCAGCACGAAATCATACAGGACGACCTTTTACAGGCACTCAAGACGATGCGACCCTCTGTTTCTCGGGAAGAGATGGATCGCCTGGGTAGGATGTGAGTATGATTATGCTGTTCGAGATCCGGTACTGATGTGGAGAGACCTCAGTTATAGCACCTTCGTATCAGATCGTAGTCAAAATCAAAAATCATTTCCGTTGCCTCCCGCCTCAGGCGGTGTCGGTATACGGGCGACTCTGGGATGACAGGGGATTCATTTGCAATAGTTTTACATTCATATTCCCTTCTTGCAGTCCACCTCTATTTTCTGGGTGGACATACTGGTTTTGGGAGAGCGATTTTGTGATATTGTCCACGCTGTGGGAGGGCAGACGCAACGAGGCGCCAAGCGAGGTAGAGGGGTGCCAGCATTTTTCCGGGGTCTTGTGAGACAGGACCCCAGAACGTGGGAGTCAGGGTTTATTAACAACCAACGTTTCCCCCCCGTAGACGTGCAAAACACTGAAATTGTGTTACTTTATAATGGTTTCTTCGAAAAGGCATCAGAAACATGGCAGAGCACCGCTACAAGGTGTGTTTCGTATTGCAGAGTGCTGCAAATATTTGTTGTGTTGAGCAGATCATTGACACGACCTCATTGAGCAGTGAGAACACGCACGACGAGGTCGAAAGGCAGGGTCAGTACCCACGTTCCACTCATGGGGATGGTGGCAACCAGCTCATAGCTCCAACTCGATTATCTTTGTCCTCTTCATGATTTTACCTCATCAGCCCCTCGCCGATCCCGAACAGAACACTCAGCTCCTGACGGAGCAGCTGCGGTCGTTGGGGCTGTACGCAGCACACACACTAGGTGACGGAAATTGTCTATTCCGTGCGCTGAGCGACCAGCTATATGGTTCCCCGGCATGCCATCTTCAACTGCGCAAAGATATTTGCGACTGGATTGAAGCTTATTCGCAACGTTACGAACCGTTCTGTGAAGATGAACGTGGGTTGACCACTCATCTGAGGTGTATGAGAGAACAAGGTGCGTCGTAAACGTTATTTTACCGTCGACGGGTTTTCATTCTCTTTTTTGTCAATGTGGTGCAGGCACTTTTGGCGGTCACCTTGAACTATCTGCATTCTCTCACTTTGCGCGAAGGAATGTGAAGGTTGTACAACCTGGACTTGTATACGTCATCGAATGGAACGCGGGCGGAGAGATTATCGCCGATCAATCCACTTCTCCGGCCGACAGTCAACTGATGGACGCACGTGAGAGTCGACGTACTCGGAAGCAGCAACAACAGCGCGAGGAAATGTTACAACAAGAGCAAGCCAGCGATACAGTATATGTGGCGTAAGTCTATTGAATGCACATGGCGTGGACCTTAATATATCGTTGATATTTTTTGGCGCACACAGGTACCATGACTGGGAACATTTTTCATCGATTCGCAACTTGAGAGGTCCACACACAGGCCTTCCAAACGTTTGTGAACTATCAGCGGATTCGGGGGCTATCGTATTATCCTCTGTGAAGAAGCCTTCCTCGTCCCGCGCCAAGGCGAAGCCGGAGAAGGTGACCCTTAAACGGTCTAAAAACGGCCAGTTTGCGAGCACGAAGGTGAAGATCGAAGAAACTATGGTTCCCACTCCGACGCAAATACCTCTTCCTATGTCGCGCTCACCATCACCCCTATCCTCTGCCGAGTCACTACCCCAAATTGATGTTGATATATTACCACCCACACCTGTCACTTCACAAGATCCTTCATTCGCCCCTATCCCCCGTGTTCACAGATCCCCTAAGCGTACGTTCGACGAGTCGTCAGGGTCTTCTTTATCAGATTCTATAGCAAAGAGAACACGCAGTTGCCCCAAACTTCCCCAATTGCGACCAGATCCAAATACTATCGAGGTCGATGATCTCGAGGAAGAAGAATCAACATCTGAACTTTCCACTCCAAGGTCTTCTGCGTCTACACGTTCCTCTTCTGAGGCGTCATCCCCCCTTCCTGGAACACCGCCTCCAGAGCCGGAGCCAGAGCCCATGCCTAGTAAACCTTTGACACGTCGTCAACGTAAAGTCTTGGGACTTCCGAAACCTCGTGCCGCGCTTGTTGCAAGACGCGCTAGTGCAGGGAAGATTGTCATCCCCGGCGGTCGATTCAAGAAGAACGTCGGCACCACGGCAGACAGCAAGGGGTTGGCAAAGATAAGGGAAGTTGGTGAGGTCAGTGTGGATGAAGAAGGCAGCGCCCAAGAGGAATGGCAGCGGAACGGAACAGGAAGGTTAGATGTCCGTGGTTTTCGGGAGTTGAAGATCTAGCGCCGTTCGCCCGCCAGGTTTCGCCTTCCCGCGTTCAAACGCATTTCATGACGCCGACAAGCTAACCACGACTCCTGCTACGACCATCTCCACGTCCACGGATTTCATTCGCATACTCGCTCTCTGCTTCCTGAGTTAAAAACGACACCCGACCTCACCGCATGACGCACTTCCCTGAACATTTATATTTGCATCTAGTATAGACCATCATTCCCCAATCCTGTTCACGATACCCGCACACATAGCCTGTATCAATATACCGAATACATTACCAGCAGCATTTGAACGTACGAATGAAATGTCAGACAGGTAACAATGAACCACGTGATCACATTTGGCGCGACCGACGCGTTTCACAAATTAATACTCCTTTCCTTCGTCCACCATGGTGATGGATTCTGAGAACATTCACACCATCCATCATGTCGAATCTCTTCGTCGCAAAGCTTCATACTACTGGCCAGATACGCGTTACCACAGCTATATAGGAGGCGCATCCTTCAATGATCATCGCTTCCGCGCTGCGCTTAACCCGCGTACACTGATTTCTTCACTTTCCCGAAACTTGCAAATGACAACAAAGAGCTGGGAGAATCACCTCGCGAGCGACGAAGCAGCAACGAGTTATAACATCCGAAAACGCAAATATGCCGAATCGACGCCTGGGCCTCCAAAACGCATCAAACTCGACAACGGCGTCCGAGAAAATACGAACAAAGAAGATGAAAGTGGAGAGAGTGACGAAGACGATATGGACCTGGCGAACGGGCAGATCTATCCGTCATTTTGGGAGTCACCCGCCGATATTATCAACAATGAGCATCAAGCAGAGCGCGCCTTTCTTCAAGTTTACCAGTTTGCATTGCATTTGCGGTATAACAAGGCGGTTGACTCTGCTAGTGCAGACCACTATGCCGACGATCGAACCGCAGCGAAATGGGGGTGGCTCAAGGAAGAGAAGGAGCTTTGTTCTCTGCTTCAAGTCCACCAAGAGAACGCATCTCTTTCGCAGGTTGTAGATATGGGAAAGGTTTTTATGACACGCTACCATGGTCATCTTTTGGCTCTCTCCGGACAGCTTCAAGCACCTCCTGTTTCTTCCCCAGAAATGCTCAGTGAGAGATGGTTGTCTCTACTTCCGGACATTCCGTGGCCAGATGGTCTCACTGAAGACCTCTTTGAGGATCAAAATACACAGCCGTCACGAATGCATCGCGACTTTATTACAGCTTGTGCTATCCTCCAGTCCCACCGTCGCGCAAAGCTGGAGGGGAGTCTTCGACTACACATCCTTCCGAAAGGTACATATGACCTTACAATCGACCTTCCGTTTGAACTCCGGGCACGCTTCACGCTCTCGCTCGCAATACCTGACACCTATCTGCCCTTTAAAGGCTCGCTTCCATGGCGCAGTCATGCTGAACTCGAAGGTCTTCAACGCCGACTTCTCTGCTTTCTCTCCAAAACACCTCTCATCCGCCCAGATTACGGCCATTCTGTGGAAGAAGCTACGGACGTCACCATCCCGTATTTTCTCAAGATCATGCGCCCACCACCCCCTCTTGCCCTGGACGTGAACTACGAGTCGTTGCAGCCTGATGGACTTCTTGCGACGCTAATGCCCTTTCAAAGGCGCACCGTTGCATGGATGTTAGAGCGCGAGGGAAAACGGATCACGCCTGGGGGAACCGTAGTACCACTCCAAGATTCGGAAGCCTCCTCAAGTAGACGCTTGCCACTGTTTTGGGAAGAGATAGAAATTGGTGGTCGGAACTTCTTTTTCAATCGCCTGACAAGCGCTCTCAGTCCTACCCTCCCTGAACTCCATACTGCGCTGGGAGGCATACTTGCTGAAGAACCTGGTCTGCTTCCATTCTATAGTATGCAATTGCGTGGTTTACATCTTCTTTAGGTCTTGGAAAGACGATGGAGTGCCTTTCATTGATACTTCTTAATCCTGCTCTAGATAGAAACCCTTTGAATAGGACGTGGGATCCGGAAGCACGATTGCACGTGAAAGAGATCAAGGTGACACGTTAGCCTGGTCGTGCAATGTCTTCTGCTAACTTTCCGTGTTCACAGACAACTCTTATCGTGACCCCACCCGCACTGGCAGCTCAGTGGGCAGACGAACTCGCTACTTATGCGCCTGGTCTCAAGGTGTTTGTATACCAAGGTTGGGCGAAGGTCGAGGTGCCGATAACAGAGGCCGACGTCGAAGTTGAAAGAGCGAAGCGTCGTTCCAAAGCAACTCGGTACAACAACAGGGCTAAATCCAAGCGGAATGGCAAGCGTAAGACCAATACTCTGCAAGACGATGATTGCGTCATGGACGAGACGATGCCATATACCAACGATGCCATCCTCGATTGGCCCAACTATATCAACCAGTTCGACGTTTGCATCACGACATATAATGCCCTTCGATTGGACATGTCCATTGCCCGCGCGCCTCCCCAACGTCCCCGCAGACAGGACGTAGAATACAAGAATTTAACCAGGCCAAGGAGTCCTCTGGTGATGTGTGAGTGGTATCGGGTGATCATGGACGAGGTGCAGATGATGGGAACGGGCAGATCTGAGTTCGTTTACTTCCGCACTGTCTGATCTGCCAGTCGGGGGCGAGCATTGTACTAATGCCACTTACTCCAGGGAAATGGTGTCCCTTATTCCTCGTCTCTCTTCATTTGCCGTCTCTGGAACTCCGGCGCGAGCACAGGTCTCAGACCTTATCACTGTTCTTCGATTCTTGCGCATCAACGACCTTGTTGGACCCATGCGGATGTGGAACAGACTCTTGAAACATGGGTTCAAAGATTTGTTCGTGTCATTGTTCCAGAAATATTCCGTCAGGTTGGCCAGAATTTCGCCAAGCGGAGATTATTACTGATCCGGTCTCTATGGGACAGGACCTTGAAGTCTTCTGTCAAGAACGAGTTGACTATACCTCAACAACACCGATATTTAGTGGGCGTCAAACTTGGACGAGTCGAACGACACGTGGGTTTTTTTCAAACTATCGACCTTGCATACTGAATATTCCTGCAGGTATACAACCAAGCTTTGGGAGAAGCTCTGGCAGAGCTTGGACTAGATGCATGTGGTGTAGCAGCATACGAAGGTTGGGAGGTGGATGCAGGCATTCTCAGAAGCGTGCTGAGAAGATTGAGGGGGATGTGTACACATCCCCAGGTGAGTATGCTCTTTGCTTTTCCGTCCGTCTTAAAATTTACTGTGGACAGGTTGGGCAACTGCTGAAGCAAAGTGATAAGCTGAATAAATCGGGTGCGTTGAAGAGTATGGCAGACGTCCTCGAGGTACGCGCACCCTCATACCTATGCTTTATCCTCATTTACTGGTTCTGTCAGTCCATGAAAGACCAGAACTGGAGAAACCTAACGGAGGATCGCCGAGCAAGAGTGGGTACTTCATCCTGATCATATATTTGATGTCTCTCACCACTTGCTCGCCACCTCTACTATCTAGATTTTATCACTGACTCGACTGGCACAACTCCAGCAACACCACTCCGAGGATCTTGATCGGTACCAGCGCGCACTTGAATGTTTACTCACTGCCGAAACAGAATCCACTCAGCTCATTGACGATATTGAAGCTTGCATAGCACAGCACAATTTGAAAGGCAATGTTCTCAAAAGGGAGGCACAAGCATTGAGAGATTTAAAGAAGAAGGATCTTCCCAGTGACGAGCATACCGGGGACATTGGCAAGGGAAAGGGAAAAGAAAGGGATTCCGAACGGGATTCGATGTCACCGATGGATCCCGATTTCGATTTCTATTTCGACGATGAAGATAGTGAAAATCAAGGATTACCCAACACGCCAGCTGGCGAGGACCACAGGGTCAAGCGAGTGGCATTAGTGGCTCGTTTGCGAGAATGTTTGATAGTGCTTCATCGGGTCAAATTCTTGCAGGGAGATGTGTACCACGTCCTTGGCTCTTCGTATTCGGGAAAGGAAGACACGGCGTACGCGGGCGCAGAGAGTCTCCGAAAGGAACTCCTCAAGTGTGAGTTTGTGTTGTTGGTAACATGGACTGAGACTGAGTTTGGTAATTTGTTAGCAACGGAGGAAGCAGCGAACAGGGCTATGCAAAGGCTGAGCGTTGCTTCGACGGAGAAGCGCGTGACAGAACGAGGGCTGCAGATCCCATTACCCTTCATGGAGGGCGGAGGCATTAGATCGACCCATTTGGTCAGTGCCGCTATCGCAACTTCTGTTTAGAATCTTGGTTCATTTCACGATTCCTTTTAGTTCGAAGAAGCAAATGAGATTATCGAAGAAGTGCTCAATGAGCAATCTGCTCTTCTCTGGAAGTGGCGCACCAAAATCGTTGAATTACTTACTCAGAGACTTAGTTCTGCCGGCGAACAAGCTGATGGGGAAGAGTATGCTCGTACATTGGACACGCAGGGGGAGGCCGAGGCCTACCTGCAATCTTATGCTGCACTTCTCGCCGACCGTCGGGAGACGATCGCTGCGGAGCGGACGCTTCTTGCAGCGCACGAGGGAAGAGAGAAAAAGACGAGAAAGACCAAAGCTGCTGCTCGAGCGAACAATCCCCAGGTCCAGAACGACTTGCAAGTTCCAGACGACATCGAAGTACAGCCTCAACATGAGGTGCTATATGGCCAACTATCGGAGCAACGCAGGGAACTGCAACCATCCGAACGTGCACTAAAATCAGTTATGGTAGACCTAGCCACTATCGCCGCCCGTATTCCGGGGGAGAATGATCCAGAGAAGATCATAGCCAAAAACGGGGCTGCAAGTTTGCGGACACTGATAGCGAGTCTGCGTAAGCAAAACTTGTTTCGCACCAAGGTCTAGAGCAGATTTATTAACTCTGTGGCAGAGGAACTCACGGACAAGCTAGATGCTGACATTGCCGTGCTACGAAAGGTCTTCAATGATCGGATCGTGTTTGTGTTGGCTATCTTTCTCTGTGACCTATCGACTCACCCGTGACCAGTTACTTCCGGCAACTTCAGGAGATTTCAGATACCGTGGCAGAAGTCCAGTGGGAGGGTTCTCTGACCGGTGCCATGGAGGTAGCTCAGCTGGATAATGCTAACCTTGGCGCCAGAATTAATACAAGGCGTGCACGTCAACGGTATATGGAACATCTTGCCGAGGGCACTTTGAACGTTGCTGATGAAGACACACTCTGTATTTTATGTCAGTGCGAGTTCTCGCGAGGGTTCATTACTCAATGGTGCGAGCTCTTTCCTGGAGAACGAACGCGTGCTGACGTCTAAACAGCGCGCACATCTTTTGTGAGGTATATTCTGACCATAAACCTGTCGATCGATTATTTGAACGACTTCAAGGGATGCATGAAGGCATGGATTGCTCGTGGTCAAAGAAGAGCTTGTCCCGTTTGCAGGCATGCCCTACTACTTGATGACTTGTAATTGCTGGCTCAAGGACGTTTGTAGGACTGGGATCGATACCAGTCAGTTACAACGCTTCACGATTCAGGAAGATCAGCCTCCTCCCCAGAAGCCCTTGTTGAGAAATGGAGAACCAGCTCCTACTTCCTATCGGGAAATTCAATACAACAAGATTGGTGGGCGTAGCTATACAATCGATATGAACGATCCCTCACCTACCACGGGAAAGACCCCGCTTTATTTGCGGATATCCAGATGATGGAATCGAATGGAAGTTACGGAAGCAAGATTCAGACACTCGTTCGACATTTGCTTCACATCCAACTTGTCGACCAAGGCGCCAAGAGCATCATTTTTTCTGCGTGGGCTGATTCATTGACAAGTGCGCCTATAGTCCCTCGAAGAGCTCGACGCTGATCGTGTTTTGAAAGTCGTTGAGCATGCTCTGCGTTCGAATGGCAAGTGGGGTCATGTTGGTACCAGAGCGCCAACTGAGAGGATATAGGTATACCCTGTATGCGGTTGGACCAAAATCAAGGAAAAAACAGGGATGGTGCGGCGAAACGATTTCGGGTCGATCCACATCTTCAGGTTCTCCTCTTGCATGGGTACGTGGGTCGTGTCGGATATGACCCTAGCTCAACACCCACACAGCGAGCGCGATAACGCTGGTCTGAACGTCACCTGTGCTTCTCGAGTCTTTTTGTTGGAGAGCGTCGTGAATCATGGCTTTGAAGTACAAGGTGACATTGTGTTCTGTTGGTGTTGGGCTGCGACTAAACGTCAAGCTAGCCATTGCACGCATAGATCGGATGGGCCAAACTCGAGCGACTGAAGGCAAGTTGCCCTTGCCACCTCGTTGTCCTTGCCACTCATTACCGGAAACAGTATTCTGCTACTATGCTGAAGGTATGTCTGCTACATACACATAACACGGCAAGGATGAACGAGTCAGTAGACACCGTGGAGAAGAGCATCCTCGACCTTGCTGCCAGACAGGGCCTGTCCATTTACACCAAGGACAATTCTGCTGGACCCGTAAATGTGACCTCCTTTGCGATGGATTCACAGAAGAAACTGGTTGACTCGCCCACGAAGTCGAACAGGAAAAACCAGCAGGCTCAAAAGGGCGACTTTATCTTCAAGTGAGTGATTGTTCCCCTCTGGTTTCCGCGACTTTGGGTGACGCACGTCCGACTAGGGTGGACGACATGCTGGCGATCTTGTTCCCGCACATGTACGAGGATGTCGAGTTCCTCTTGCCACCGGAGGCCCGCGGTGAGGAAGCACCGCCTTCAGTGAATGGGCAATCGGGACCCGTTCGTCTGCCGGTCCGACGGCTGCACATCAATGCGGAAGCGGGACCATCGAGGCTTCCCGCCTCTTAGACGACGTTTGGTTCGGTTCTTATTACTCCCCGTATTTGATGGGAAGCCGTTACGTAGCACGACCGAACGTGCATGAAACAGTTTTCATACCCCACACATGCCACCTTTGAGTCCGAACGACGTTGAATGAATCTTCTTTCAATGATTGGCATTGCCCTTGCCGTGAGCGGGATTCCTGGGCGCCCCTTTCAGCCATCATGGTGCACGGACGGGGCGTGTCGAGGCAGTGAGCCCCCCAGTTGGTTATTAGGGATCTGAGTTTATGAGCCGCCTGCCGTCGAGCACGCTGACAAGCGACTCGTCATCGACATCACCACGGACTCTGATTTGAATCGATAATGACCACGGACACGCGTCGTGAATGGGACGAAAACGAAAACCGCCTCCAAGAAAGCCGTCCAACATTTCAAAACTGGAATCGAACTGACGCGTCATCGCGGTCTCCGCGTCACCAGACGTCGATAAAGGCACCACCGTAACCGCGTGGTCGTGCACGCGCTACGGTTCTGGATCCACACACGCCTCGTTGACGACACGCGCCTGCACGCACCCTCGCCCGAACTACTGGATACTGGAAACGCGCCATCCGTCCGATCGCGGCCCATCGCGATTCAAGGGGATTTCCGAACGCTATTGCGTCGGGCTCGGACTCGTCCGCCTAGCACGAAGTTCCTCGGATCACTGACATCGTCACTCGCAGTACCAGGCGTGGCGTGGCCCGTGGGTCGCGCAAGCGGTCGCCCACACAAAAATCCCGTTGGTTGAACGACCGTCAAGGTCATTACCAGTTCCAACTACTACGAAAACTGGCAAGAATAAAGAAAAAAAAGGCAGCCGCCGCCCTGCGACGGCAACACTATATACGTATACGTGTACTGATCGATTATAATGCGTACTTTCATACCGCACGAAGCGGGAAAAAACGAAACGTGTGCGTGTGCGACGATGCAAAGGATAATGGCGGATGGATGGATAGCGATGCAAAGTGAAAACAAGAGGGGAAAGCGAATACGAACGATGCTTGGAAACCGACAAGGACGACGTCAAAATGCACCACCATCCCAGCTGGCACGCTTGCGCTTGTTGTCGTTGGCCTTGCGCAACTGCAGGTCTTGCGGCGAAACAAAGCTCATGCCGCGCTGGTGCGGCTGACGCGGACCTGTGCTGACGCCCACATCTCCCCCGAGCAACGCTTGCGCTGTCTGGAGTGCCTGGGTGGTCGACGAGTACGGGGCGGTCGGTGGCGCAGACCTCAGAGACATGCTCGAGCGCGCCAGATCGAGTGCCTGACCCTGCCTCGAGGCGTCTGTGGCGTCATGATGGCCATCCGCGGAATGGCTGCCGCTGTAATAATGCAAATCGAGAAAGGGGAGATTGTGGAAATCGCTGACAGACGACGGCTTCCACAGATCAACGCCCAACTGCGCGTCTGGTGTAGCATGCAAGGGGGCAGACTCTGACGTGTGCGCGTCGACAAACTGCGTGGTGTGTGAATGCGCCTGCAGCTGCGTCGAGCGTGCCATGGTGGAGCGGGGCTCTGACGGCGGCACAGATATGGATCGACCGTGTGATACAGACGAATGAACGTGCGACAGGGGGCGTATGGAGCGAGACGTCGTGAGCGGCGTCGCAGGGGGTGTCGCGTGAGCGAGATCGTCCATGTCGTCCATGTTGTGAGGAGCGATGGCAAAGAGCTCGACCATGTTCAGAGACGTCTCAGCATCGTCCTTTTGGATGCCGATTTCTGCGGTGGAAGAGACAGACGGGGTGACTTTGGCGTGATCGTCGAGGGTGATGGACGCGAGCTCGATCTCGTCGATGCCGGGGAGTGCGGACGCGTGCATCTGGATGGCGTGTATGCCAGAGGGCTGCTGCATGCCAGAGAGTCCGAGACCAGGTGTTCCAAAGCCGAAACCGGGGCCGTAATACGACTGCTGCGGCTGATGGGAGCGTGCGCCAAAGATGAGGTCGCCGGCGTAGCTCGAGTGGTGGGTGAAGCCCCTGAATGTGCTTGTAGGAAACATGTCAGGGTCAGAGAAGGTGGAGTGTGTGTCACCAACGCCAGCCTCTGAGGCAAAGTCGTGAAAGGAGGTCGGAAATAAGTCGTATCGATCCATGACGCCATGGTTGAGGTGATGAAAGGAAAAGGGGGAGGATGGGGCGGGAGAGAGGCCATCGGCAAAGGAGGAGCCGCTGCTGGAGAAAGTGGACGTGTCGAGACGGGGGTTGGCAGAGAACCAGTCCTGCGCGCCCCAGGGAGACTTGCCGACCGTGGGCATGCGGCGGACAAAGGGGGACTGATTGAAGGGGTAATCGGAGGATATGTGTGAGGAGGTGGGGGAGCCGGTGTTGGCGGACCAGCCCGACGTTTCTATGCTGGACCAGGTGCCTTGAGACTGGGAAGAGTCGGTGAGTTCTGAGAGGGAATGCGACGCGCTGGGCATAAAGTCGGGGATAGAGAGGGGTTCTGAGAGAGGGTCGATGGTCTCCATGTCCATTTCAGCAAACGGTTCTGCGGAGGAGGTGGGCTCGTCGTTGGGGGACGGGTCCGTGGTGATGGGGGGACACTTGAAGAGCCTGTGGGAGGGGTCGTCCTCTGGGGCGGAGCTGTCGTCGTCTTCTGAGCAGGTTGGGCTCTCTGGGACGCTCTTGGTTCCGCCTCTGAGGATTCTGGAGGCGCGTTTCTGACGGGTGGGGCCGATGTGGGAGGTGGCAGCGGGGAGGTGGTCGTCGGTGGCGGCACGGACTGGGAGGTCGCGCTTCTTCTTTGGTGCGTTGCGCGGCTTGTAGCCTGCAGCCTGGTAGAGTTCTGGAAAGGCGTTGCGGAATCTGTCGCGGAGGTCGGTGGAGCGACGGTTCTGCTCCTGGAAGATGGGGTCCTTGACGATGGTCGCCCATACTGTGCCGTGCTTTTCGTAGCCGGCCTTGAGAGCACGGTCCTCCTCTTCTGTGAACGGCCGGCGTTTCTTTGAGCGAGTCTTTTCAAAGATGGAGCGGCCGTCTGGGAGGGTGGAGCGAATCTTGCTGGAGAGGTGGGTCTTTGCGTTGGGATAGTGTTCCTTGTACGCGTCTGGAAAGTAGGTGCGAAACCTGGGGTGGACGTGAGCGGCGGCGAGGACGAGGAGCGAGCACGAACCGGTCTTTGAGGTCGACTGGAGAGCGACTGTCAAACTTGAGTTTCGGGTCCTTGAGGATGGCCTTCCAGTTGCCGACGCCCCACTGCGAGGATGAGCGACGTGGGCTCGACGAACGCACAAACGACGTACGGTGTTGCAGCCGTCGACGAGCATCTGTGTCTCCTCTTCGGACCACTTTTTGCGCTGTTTCTTGTGCACGACAAAGTCTGTCGACGACGACGACGACTTCATCTTGTCGTCGTTCCAAGCGGGTACGAGACGAGGACAGCGGGGCGACATTCGCAAGCGAGATCGAAAGCGGATATGTTGTTATTTTATTTTATGAACATGTCTAGTCACTGCCACCAGGCGCGATCCGTTCTTCGACCCGTCCGAGCCCTTGAATCCACACAGCCAATCGTCCTGCCAGCTCCCCAATCTGAACCCGTGACAGGACACGCGGTTGGACCCATGTTATGTGTGCTTTCCCTTCCACCTCGTCCACACTCCCTCGTATCAACTTGAGGCTACACGCGTCCTGATTATCAGCCAACACGCACCCCAGCTTGTTTCTCTCCGCTCACCTCAGTGCCTTCATGATCAAATGTTCCACCTCATCCGTCGCAAGTCGCGTCTCCTCGGCGATCGTTCCAAACGTCATCGTCCGTTCCTTGGCACTCCGTTTGAACACTGACTCTATCAACGCCATCAGACAGATCTTCTGCCGTAGAAACGGATAGTTTTGTTCCAGGATCGGCTGCAGTCCATTCCCCTTTAGCTCCCGATACGGCCCTCCGCACCCATCACGCACCTCCTGCGGAAAAAGTGGCGCCAGCGCTTCGAATTTCCCAATGTTCCCTTCGTTGAATGTGAACAGCAGCTTCTTGATCCAATCATACTGCGTGTTGTCCAGCGCGTCCAGTATCGGGTGCATCAGCTACAGATCACGTCATATCGTCCCCCTTTGCAAATCGAATTCCATACCAGCTCGCCAAAGTTGTAGATGCTCTCTCCAAGAAACGCAGAAATGCCAAGGTCGTGCGCCCGCAGCAGTCGCTCCTCTCCCGTGAGGTCCGTCCAAACATCAACACACGCCAGATACAGCAGCGAGTGCTTGTAATAGGGCCCATATTCAGCCTTGGCCTGCAATCGCCCTGTCGTCAGCTTCCGTATCGCTCCACACCCGTTCATATCACCTTGTAGTAGTCCGCTGCCACCCGATAATACGACGCGTTCACCGCATCGTCCACGCCCTCCAGCTGATCGAGCGTCTTCCAAGCACTGTCCATGTCCCTCTTCGTCCCTTCCAGATCCCCGTACACAAGTTTCGCATGTGCAATGTTGGCAAGCAACAACACGTGTGCCTCCTTGCTCTTGTCCGCATCAATCCGCGACAGCAGCGCACTCAGAAACCCAAGCTGTGCTTGCGGGTCTTCCAAAACACATGAATTCTGATCGAATCGTCCGCAAGAATGGAACGCACTCGTAATCTCCTTCGATACCCGCGTGCCAAGCTCCACCAGTTTCTGCTGGTTCAATTTCGTCTCAAAGTCCCGCACGAACTGCTGGAAGACCACCACACGGCATGGCTTTGAAAGGGGGTGATCAAAGAACTCGAACAGCTTCAACGTCAGCTGGTGCCATAGTCTGTCGTTCGACATGAGTCCCCGTCCATCACGATCATCATCTGTATCCTACTTTCGCGTATAAAGACCCTTGAACGCCTCGAAAAACGGATGCAGGTCCGGGGGCGTGGACGAGACTGCTTTGGCGATAAAGTCGTCCAACACGAGCTTGGGTGGTGGCGCAGAGAAATCTGGAATTTGTGGTGGCATACTGTGGGACGGTGACGCGTATGCGCTCCGCCAGAGCAGCCTCGTAGCGATTATTTGTCCGTGTTTTGCAACGGCCTCGAGAAATAACAAGACCAAACTGACGCTCGACAGAACGCAGCGAGCGATGATGCGTCCTTGGGTGAACATGGCGGTCGTTGGTTGCGACGAGGTCGTACGCTGACTTGTCGTGTCGTGTCCAATGGCATTCCAGTTGGCATCGTCGCGGTCACCTGACGTCTTTGCACGGAGCCTTTTCTCGCGTCTTACCGCTCATGTTCACTCCGCACGTCCAGTCTCCCGTTCACCGCGTGCCCACCGACGTCATGGCAAAGGTCTTTGAAAACTGTATCTGGGACCATCGGACAGCACCATTATTGCTCACACAGGTCTGCCGTTCTTGGCGGCACCTCCTGCTTTCCCTGCCATGCTTGTGGACCACGTTGCAAGTCGACTTTCCGTCGGGTGCCAAAGATTGGGAGGCACTCGTACGATCCAAGAGCTTGTCGACGCACCTGTGGTTTTCCCGCTCGAATGCACTCCCGATTTCCTTGTTTTTCAATCATGCCAAAGGATTTTTCATCCCTTGGCATGCCCTCGTCCATCTCGACAAGGACATTCTCACTCTTGGCCCCCGCCTGAAGCGACTCGCTCTGCATTTCTCTTCCCAGTCACTCTGCTGTCTTTTGACGTTTACCCAGACACCCCTCCCGTATCTCGAGCATCTGGAACTGCGAAACACCAACTCGCTCCCCACGAACGAAAACCCACCTTCGATCGTGTTGCGTTCGGCACCCAGCCTCAAAAGCTTGGCCCTATCTTGGTGTAGTCTCGACCTTCGTGGTTTCCAGGTCCCATGGACACAGCTTCAGCATCTGAACCTCGAGTATGATGCAAGCACATTTTGGAGCCCCGTTCACAGCGATTATCTGCAAACCCTTGCTTGCTGCCCCAATCTGACCACACTCTATCTCGGTATTGGGGGCCCGATCTATGACGTTGATCCAGCACACATCACACCCGTGACCCTACCCCGCGTCCACACCTTCAAAACGAGAGTTCACATTCAGACGTCCCATCTCGCTCACTTTTTCGATGCCCTTTGTATGCCTCAACTCCGCCACTTTGACATCAAGAACGTCAGTTTGGCGTTGGGCAGTTATTCGGGCCAGACGGAGTGTCTTCCCTTTTTGGCGCGCTGTGCGGACACGCTCGAGAGCGTGTGTTTCGACCGGGTTGACATTCCTGACGCGGCGGTGGTGTGGTGTCTCACGCAATTGCACCGCGTGAAGACAATGTGCTTCCTTCCGGGGGTTCTTCGACTCAACCACGGGCTCATCACCGCGCTCGCGCACGAGGGCGAGGGCGAACGCATCTGTCCTGTGCTCGAGGAGCTTCAGTTGCGGTGCACCACGGTCGTTCCCGTCGACGCCATCGCGGGTCTAGTGGCATCGCGGTGTCGGACGGTTCCCAGGCTGAGACAGTTTTCATTGCAGTTTTCATTGTTCGAGTATGGGTTGGACACGCGGGACGACAGGATCGAGGAGGTGCAGGCGCGGTTGATGGAGTATGTCGAGGGTGGATTGGAGCTTGTCCTGACCAAGTCGAGTAAATAGAGGGTTTCACCGCAATCATCATGGCTATCGCCAAGTTGCTACTTTTCTTGGTTTCGACGGTCGCTCGACATTATGGTAGCACCTCGCCCAATGCTCGACCACCGACCGACCAGTTGCGCGAACAACGGGGCGCGGAACGTGCGATACCTTGGCTGACCGCGTCGGGCAGTGTGCGTCACACCTCCACCGTCTTGTACGCTGACCGAATGCCAACATACAGTTATTACTCTGGTCCTGGGCTCTTTTCGAGGGTTCCCTCCTCTTTGCCCTCAGTGGCTACTGTCCACCCACCCTCGCCCAGCCCGTCTACTACTACCTCCCCGTCTCGGACCCCACCGCCCTCACCGCCCTCACCCCCACCTTTCTCGCCGGCACCGTCCTCACCCTCGCCGGCGCCCTTCTCCGCGTACACTGCTACCGCACCCTCGGCGCGAGCTTTACCTTTGAGCTGAGCATCCGCCCGACCCACACGCTCATCACGCACGGGGCGTACGGCGTCGTCCGGCACCCGAGTTACACCGCGGTGGCAGGGACGCTCTTCGGGTCGTTGCTCTGCGTGCTCGACCGGCGCGGGTGCGTCGTGTCCGCGCTCGCAGGGTCCGCGGACGTGACCGGCATCCTAGCGTGCATCTGGACGACGACGTTGGTCATGGCACCCCTCGGACTGTACAAGCGGATGAACAAGGAGGACACGATGCTCGAAAAGGAGTTTGGGGAGGCGTGGCGGGCGTGGGCGAAAGAGGTGCCTTGGCGGGTGGTTCCTGGTGTGTATTGAGGGTGAAAACGATGCGGGTACTTTGTATACTGGTACGTGATACGAATTCAAACGCACACCCTGAGTCAGGCTACGTTCTGCGTCGTGTCAGAGACGCCCGGGAATGTGACGGAGAAGGCTGCACATGCCATGATCTCGACCAGAATCACGCTAGAGCCATGAAACGGTAGATAACCTTTTCAAGACTGTTCGCAATTGCAAGGTAGGGCTGTTTCGGCCCGCGCTGACCCGTATTGAAAATCTACTGCTCATGCGAACCTACGGTCACCATTCTTGCCCAAACACCAAGGTGCGAGAAAGATGACCGTCTCCTAGAGCATCGAAAAGTGACAGACAACTGGACACTCGATGGATATACAACTCGCTTGATCTGCCGATAAGGATCGGGTGCACCTTGCGCCCCTGGATCATCGTGATGGACTTGCATTTCGTGTAACCCCAGTTCGTTCCAAGTCGCTATTCTTTATTTCCAAACGACCGCTATCATGCTAACAGGCGGGTCAGATTGCAACTTTTCATTGTCTCCGGAGAATAGACATATTCGGCGACGTACGACACTGTCCGGTGTCCGAGATCCGCATCGGAGGACTGTCCGAATTTCGCTGTTGTTGCTCCTCCAAGTCTCCTCCTTGACTCCGCTCGCTCTTCTTTACTTCTTGCATCACCTACTCTCCAGACCAGCCCACATCGTCCACCATCCAAGTTGCACGAGATTTGCAGTACTCTAGATCGCGTCGACCGAAAGCGGTCCTTTTGACGAGCACGCTGGCAGACTATATAGTTTGAGCATATCACGCGCCATACTACCGAGAAGTGCCCTATCAATCAGTTCCTGTTGCGCTTTGAACATGGTGCACTGATCCGACGACCTGCGTTCCAGATAAATTTCTGAGCATGGCATTCGGACGTCGTGCTAAATAGTTTTGATCGCATGTTGACGGCTCTGTGGAATGGCAACGAGTGCGAAAGAGATCGAAATGAGAACTCGAAAACGGAATTGATTCGTGGTATACCGGTAACTCTAAGTACCGCTTTTCAAAGAACGCTACAATCATCAATGGGTCTATCGAGCCCAAGAATATACATACATAGCAATAGAGATACGATCATGGGTTCGGGAAATAGGTATCCACTATGCGGCGCGTAGCAAAAGAGAGATGGACGTCAAGGGAGAGGCAGTTGGGAAAATTTCGCTAATAATACAGTGATTAGACAACACGAGTTGAACTCGTTAATTCGACATAGTGGAACAACGAATTCCTTTAGACGTTCAACGGGGCGTCGGGTGCGTAGCGAGGGGGTTCGTTCGGATCGAGCGTAGCCTCGGGGAGGGAGGGCAGAGAAACAGCATCCATGTCTACGGGCGACCTCGGGAGCGACTCCCTCGATCCCGTGGCCGCAGGTGACAATGGCACATTTTTCACGTCTGTCAGTGCACCACCGTAATCTGGCAACGACATGCGCGACGAAAACGACGCAAGCGAATCGCGCTTCTTCTCCATATGATTTGTAGCGGGCATGGTAGCAGACCCGTTGTTGCATGTCATATCCGGGTTAGTGCTGTCGGAGTGGAGAGCAGTGAGATGAGGCGTGGGTCAGATCAGAATGCAATTTACGTACCCATTGTCAGTCCAAGATCCGGTGGCGGAGATAGATCCAGTGGAGAGGCCAACCCGCTTGGCGACCGATAGGTACATAAGGCGATAATTTCTCTTGGCCTCGTCCGCAAAGCCGAAAAATGCAAAGAAAGTAACCGCACAGAAGATGAGGACCCAACGAGTTATCTCAGTGGAGACGGCCACTTGCGGAATCGCCCTCCACTCGGAAGCAGGGACTTGTATGACAGTACTGAATTCAGCATGGGCATAACCCCAGTTCTGGTATGGCTGCACACCATTAGTTGCGTTCGCGCAGAGGAAGTAGAGTGACAAAGGAACTGTGAAGAGCAGGTCGAAGCCTGCAAGACCCATGAGGCGGAAGTACCGGCCAGTGCTCAGATTCCTGTTGGTAGAGAGAAACTCCTTGAACTGGGCTCTTCGGATGGATAGTTCACGGATAGTCCCAACTGTAAAATGCGGTCACGACTGCACCACAGCACATCTTGAACACACGTACTGCAATAAAACGCCGATACCAGGCCAATGATTACAGGCCACATGAAATAAAGCGGATACATGGGGGCGGTGTTCCAAATATAGGCCGTACAACCGATCTCTTCCAGAATAGCAAAACGATGGGCTTCAACGACAATATCTAGCTCCAAGTCGGTAACAATTCTCCTTGAATTTTTATTTCTGAGGACTCACTGAGAATGACCGCCAGGATAGGAAGACCGACACCAATAGCCAGATCAACGATGATATCACGTCGCCTCTGCGCGCGCGTCTTTGTGACGGATTGAACGGAGGCAATTTGATACAAGCGACGGTTTATGCAGAGGGACGCTGCGGGGATGGCCACTGAACTTGCAATCATAATGCGGGAAGCTAGGCAGGTGTGGTGAGCGCCCGGAAAGAACAGCAGAGTAAAACGTACAGATGTCGCACCAGACTGGCGCCCTATTGATGACGTCTGATCTCCAAACGACGGAATTGATGAATTGGTTCAAGCACGCCAGGCCCGTCCAAATCATGTACAGGCAAGTGCCCGTATTCCAAGCTGGATGGCGCATTAAAAGGCGTGCAACTCGGAGACATGACGTTACCTTCAAGATGCCATGGGAGAGGTATCATACATAGCACGAAGCCGATAAAGGCACATGTAGAAAACAACCAGTTTGGTAGGTCGCCGGCCATCTCAACACAGTGATAGACGATAAAACCAGAACGCGAGGGCTGACCAGAATCCAAGCGGTAGTGGTTCTAGGGCGGAATGGGGAGTAAAGGACAGCAGTACCATCCTTGGGAGGGCCTAATAAAGCGGATACGTACCTTGTGGTCAGATTTGGACGTCCCCTTGTGTCGCTAATATGACGAAGCAGATATACTTACTCGACATACAATAAACCGACGCCCAAATATGGATTTTTGTTTGTGACCCGAAATAGCAAAGCCGGACAGCGGCGTTAACGTGTTGCTTCATATCTCGGCTTCAAGAGTTGGAAGCACATGCGACACATGTCCCACGACCAACGAACTAGTAGTGATGCACCAAGTCAACGGCTGGAAGCGCGAAATCCCTCAGTCCGTCGTCGCGCAAGCACCAAGCCGGGTAAACGGCAGCTTCCACCAAAGGATCCAGGCAGCACGTTTATGACGGTTATAATACATCACCATGCCAGGCTGTGAGCGCGCTAGAGGACAAAGTATCACTTAAACATTGAGTTAGTCGCCACGGGGACTGCGAGTGAACGAACTAGTACAGGAAAGGAGTTGAACCGGGAGTTGCCGTGCATCCCATAGCAGCTACACTTGGCAACAGCTTCACTTGACCCTCTCTGCAGATGCTAGCCAAGTCCGACTCTCACCAGATTATCCGAAATCGCATTTCGATATCATGCAACCGTCCAATGTATGCTATATAGACCGGCACAGGCTAGAGCTACACAAGGTAGAAGGATTCGAGGGTTGTTACTATATGCTTCTACCTCTCAAAGTCAACGAAAATCAGTCGTGTCTGACGTGGGCTGCAGGTTCCTCCCGAGGAAAGTGCAGGTCCACGTCGAATGAAGAGCGAGGAACAGAGGTCCTCGCCACAGACCAGCTGGTATCAAAATGGGGCTCGAGTGAGTTGTGCGACAATGCGATCGTTGAAGCGCGAGAGGGCGACCCAAGAGGGGCGACAGGGACGCTCTCCGGTGCGTCTTCTACGAGGGAAGGGAGATCCGATGGGCCGCGCGACGATGAAAGAGACCTGTCCGTGTATTGAGCCAGCGTGCTGGTAGTCTGAATGACCAATGACAGATCGACCACCGTAATAGGAAGGGTTGGCACGGAGCTGTTCTATATGTCAGCAAACTGTGACCTGTACGGTATGTCTTTCCATACCTCGTTGACGATTTCTCTGATTTACTTCGTCTGGACAGTACAGACGGCCTTGATAATCGCGGAAACGAGCGAATCATTCCCCATGCTTTGCGTACAACTTCCATCCGACAAGCAAACATCCCAAAAAACACCATCGACTGCACCACAGTCACTGACCATTCGATCTCGAGCACAGTCCGAACGGTGCCGGTGATTGCCTCAGGACCCCGCGTTAGAACTTGACTCAAATCTCTCGACATGGTCCCTATGGGAGCTAACCCCGGGGACAGGACACCCCACATC
The DNA here is from genome assembly GCA_038094315.1 of Phylloporus cf. tubipes. Taxonomy (NCBI): domain Eukaryota; kingdom Fungi; phylum Basidiomycota; class Agaricomycetes; order Boletales; family Boletaceae; genus Phylloporus; species Phylloporus cf. tubipes. Next base: position 3,455 of record JBBPTZ010000242.1, on the reverse strand, counting down.
ACAATGGTGATCAAGACAGCAGAGAAGATCGCCTCTAGTATCGCCATCCCGATGAGCCGGTGATACCAATTGCGCGTAAGAGAGGAGATCGATCCCTTCTTTCCATGGAACTGGTCGTTATACACGAGGAAATGACGCCAAGCAATCCCTGTGGTGGTATATAAGTGCGAAATCTCACTTGGTGGACAGAACCTACCACCGCAAATGATCGTCGCGACTGTCAGCAAAAGTGGGGGAATCATCACAAGAAAGATGGAGGTGATGGTAGGGTACGTAGCAGGTCGGCAACCAAAGCCATAAAATAAATCGAATCGACGCGGCTGAACGACCAGGTCTGGCTCATGTTTGAGTGGGTGAAGACAAGATCTCGTTGAACGTACGTAGAGCAATATACACGAGTGGTAAGCCAAAACACATCAAGCACTCGGATATCATACGTCGTCGCTTCAATTGAGGAGTGGAAGTTTGACAAGAAGCCAAACGTTCGAGATGGATACAGATGGAGAGACATGCCGCAGGCAGCGCAGCACGCGAACCGGTAATAAAACTGGTTGCTTCGGTATCCCAAAGTCAACGGCACGCTTGAACGACATGATCGACTTACAAACGTCACACCACACGGATGCGCCGATGCCTGGAGCGGCGTCCTTGGCCCAGATGAACGCATTGACTGCATATGTCAGATTCACAACCGAAAGCCATATTCCAATGGCTACAGCGGGGAGGTTGCGAGCATGGAGATACCAGATCAGGGGCACAAGAGTTAAGAATGTAAAAATGAAGGATAGTAGTGGAATTTCTGGATACATTATGGCAATACAAACGAGCGAAGGGGGGGTATCGGGCGAACCTGAGCACGCCGGGTGCTTAAATCCGTGAACTTGCCTTGACGTCGCGGAATACAAGGGTACACAGCCTAATCCATCCGACAAGCTCACTTCCTTAGAAAATACAAAGACACGGGTCGTCGTCGACGAAGTCCAAGAATAGCAGACACGAAAGCAAACACCTGATGTGGCAAGTTCAAACAGCCCGAGGGTCTAATAAAAGTCGGCGAGGATACAGTACGGGTACTGTTACAGGAACATACACTCATGAACGAACATGATGACCGCTCTGCAAAGATACAGTAGAGAGAGAAAGTCCGGGAGCGTGCATGTTGCGAATACTTATCATAAAAAATAATGTAGGATCTGCGGGTGAGAAACTAGGAACGTGCACGGGGTGTGTATATTTGTCCTGCAAGAAGATAGGCGACTATGCGACGGAGAGGGAGCGTCGCAAGATCGCCAATGCGTAAAGCAAGACCAAGACCTGGAATGTGGAGGTAACGAGAAGACCGGGTGGAACACTTTGGCTGGAATGTGGCCACCTCGGGTATCGTCTCGAGCTTTACCGAGGTGCGGGAACGACCCATCTTTGGCGAGGAACGGGGGGAGCGGGACACATTGCCCCAATAGCGGGCTATAATCCATGTAGGAAGGATCGGAGCCAAATGATCCATCAATGCCGAAACAAACGCGGAAATTTGTGTCATGATTCTCTGGAAGGCAGGCCTGTCTGCACGAATTTCCATCCGTTCCAAGAGGGTTTCGACGTTTTGCTCGAGTTTCGTCAATCTCCCCTCGACGAAAGCTCTCGAAACTTCCGCCTTTTTCTCCTGCCTACGTGCGGCGATTTCCATCATCTCGACTGCCTCCTCCACGTGCTCGTACATGTTCGAGTTGAAAGATTTGGACTGTCTGCGTAAAGAGTTGAGCTCTGCTTCCAGTTGTGCGACCCTGTCTATCAGAGCCTCCATTCTCTGAGTTTCCGATGGAGGGTAGTGAATGACGGTGTGTAAATCTGTGGTACGTTCTCGCAGACGTTGGATGGCATGCTTCCATGGACGCATTCCGGTTGCTAGGACAAAGAGGGATAAGCTAAACCACGAGACGGTGGATGGGCCAGCAAAGGAGACGACGACCGTGCGGAGAAGCGTGGCGCCAAGGAAAGGGGACAGGACGGACAAGGTGAGGTAGAAGATCTCGAGGGTGTGTAGTTCGGACAAGGCGGCGTGATGATACTTTTCGGCGGTGGAAGAATATTCTTTTTGCAGAGTGTGAGGTGGGCGCCGTGGTCTTGATGCGAGGTAGAGACTCCAAGGGACTAGAACATGGATATATTCCACCGAGTTCGAATGACGGCAGGAAGGACCCACCTTCGATGACTTGGTGGAGGTAAAAGACGAGGAGAAGAATGAGTAGGATATTTTTGACGTAATCGTACCCAGTGAGCCAGTTTGCGATAGGGGAGAGCAGGGCGAGGACCACGGAAAGGTCGAATTCATACCACGCACGCTCGCTGAGTGCGTCGGAGAGGTCTGGATCGGAGGGTACGTTTAGCTCTCCTGAGAAGTGGGCTGTGGGTGACGAGGGGAGGGTGGACCCGGGGCTGTCTGACTCGTCGACCTCGGACGCGTAGGGCGAGTCTCCGGTGTGCTGCTCGACTTGGCTAAAGTATTCGGTGTCGCTTATCGAAGGCGATTTCTGTCGTCTCCTCCGCATGCTCTCCGACGACGAGCCGTTCATTAGCGTCGTGATTCAAGGGGCTCCGTTTTCTCGTCGGAGTTTGAAGAATAACCACATGTGTTAAAAGTCGGTTTGCAAACGCGCTCGACGTCGTCGCTGTCGAGGACGAACCATGGTCAGATTCAGACTCAGATTGGTGCGTCAAAGGTCACTCTTGTAGTATTACTCCCTCACGTCCCCTTCAGATGTGCCAAACACCGCCAATTCTTCGACTGCTCCGTCTGGAGACGCGGCCGACTCCATGTTCCAAGTACTACCGAATCCAGCGTCGATCTCAGCGTCCCATCCATCGAGCTTGCGCAAGTGCAACTCGCGCACGTTCATGATGAACCGAGGGGAAAGAATAAACATCAAGATGAAGATGAGCATGGTCATCACAGTCCCCAACGTCCCATCGCCAAAGTTGACATTATTGAGCAAATGTCTGGGCCCAGATCAGCTTCTGCCTTGCCAGAGTGGGAGAAGAAAAGGTGACAGAACGCACACGACAAAGTAAAGGACTCCCTCCCTCGAGAGCAGGCTAACGTATTGGCTCACTTTCCATTGCTTGGTCACCTTGTATGCTTGAAACGATTCCATGCATGACCGGACGACAACGAGGAGAAGCATAAGGCCAGCGAAAGAAAGCCGGGGTATGAGCTTGAATCTACCGATCTTGGATGTCGTAGTAACCGTTTGGATGCAAAACGACACATTGAGAACCTGAAGGCTGCTTACTGCGGGTGCGAGTTAGCACGATTTCTTCCATAGATGTGGGTCAGTGCATACTTGACACATTGGCCGGGCTGCTGTAAAATGCTGTGGCAACACCGATAAAAATGATCGTAGCCGCACGAAACACAAGGAGCACAGCCAGGATGATCCTGGATTTACCGTACATGGCGT
>JBBPTZ010000241.1:0-30114 GCA_038094315.1 Phylloporus cf. tubipes | reverse complement strand
GAATATCAAATTAACTTGCTCCTGTCTTCCCTCACTTGAGTCCCTAAAGACTCTCTTCTGACCTCTGACTCCGAGGACTGCGAGTACAAGGGCGCGACACATAAGTCCTGCGCCAAGAGTCCTCGCCCCTCTCCAACTCACCCCGTACCCCTCGGTACCTCCGACACTCCGAAACTCCGGACTTCCCCCCAGGAGGATCCGAGTTTAACAGTCATGGAAGGAGAGGAAGAGATAGAAAGTGATCACAGTAATGACGATAAAGACATTGTTGAGGATCTAACAACTCCACTGTTCCGATCTGTCATCCTTCCACTTCTGTTGAAGCTCAGAATTTGTTCATGCAAGGATCATGGAATTGGTGACCTTGCAGAGCAGGAGCTTCAACTACAGATGGGACAAGGCAATGATGTGCTACATGCCATCCATATAATATTGACAGATAAAGCAGTCCTATTCTGAACTGATGTTCAGCATGCTGATAATCAATCTGTGAACACACAGGCATGGGGAAAAATCAAATCTATCAATGGCATATTTCAAAAACATATAGCAGTCTACAGAAAATGCAGAACAGCTATGATATCTCTTGGGGCTGATGATGAAGTTATGGATTGATGTGAGGAATTGAAGGATAGCAACCTAAAGGTCACCACAAATATCCTTAATCCGGACGGAAGTGGACATCGGAATGCAAACCTTGCATGGTTTTGGTCAATGAATATACCAAGGGATATGAATGCCAATGATTGGATGTCAGATTGTAAGTATGCAGGAACACTGCATTGTGTATTTTGCTAATCTCTGGATTTAGTTTACCATGTCAACTGGCTTAGAGCAAAGGCAGCCAGAGATAGATGGGAAGAAGAGGTCAAACTGACATCATGTGAATTCCAATGGACCTTGGCATTCTTTTCCAGAAAATCTGAGGACTGATTGAAGCTGCAGGAGCAATCCTTACAAGATGGCAAAAGTGGGCACGTGTGTTATGCTGCTAGTCAAGCATCATATGAGAAATTGCACGATCAATGTCAAAAAATGATTGATACAATTGGATGATAGGAATAGATATTCTGTTGTGGACATGTTTTCTTAGTGTATCTCAGATCTGTCATATGCTGCTTTTCACAAGTCCAACTCTGATCTCTGCTCCTTAACTCCACACCAACTCCAGGCATATTCCCCTATCCTCAGGTCACCTGACCCTTGGACCATTTCCATTTCCCTTTTGTACATCCTTGTTCTTACTTACTCCATTTGTATTAGTTTCACTTCTTGTTCCTTTCTGTTAGACCTGTGCTTTTCACAGCTCTGGTACTCTAGTATTTGTACTCCTGTCTTACTCAGTCCCTTGTTCCATCTTATTAATAATTTGTAATGGTTTGGTAATACTCCATTCCAGCTTATTAATCTGGTGTAACTCCAGAGTATATAAACTCTGTAAATTTGTTGTAGATAGTTCTGTTTGAATATTAACATAACTATCTCCTGATCCTCTTTCACTTGAGTCTCTGGACTCTTCTCTTTGATCTCTAACTCTGAGGACTGTGAGTACAAGAGCATGACACATATGTCCTACACCAAGAGTCCTCACCCCTATTTGACTCACTCCATACCCCCCTTGGTACCTCTGACACTCTGAAACTCCAGCCTTTCCCCCAGGAGGACCTAAGTTTAATAGTATATTTGAACTTATACTTGTACTCACTCACCCCTATCTCTTTCTTATAGATGTCCCACACTACCACTTATCGTGAGCAGTTGGAGTCAGTCTTCAGCTCCACTCGCACCATCCCCAGTGACTTCTTCAGCCTCATGGCTCAAGAAGACACCAACCTCTCCATCTCCTCCATGCCCTACTGACCTCTCAACCCCACAGTGCAGAGAGACACCATTCCATCTATCTCCTCCACTCATTGTCATTGTGTTGCACCCTTCAGCCCCTATGTGACCCCACTAACTCCACTACTAAAGTCACATATTGAGGAAATTGAAGAAAACCCATTTATACCACTTTCTATGAATCCAGATGGCCCAGATGATGAGCCTCCATCTGACCACTCCAATCCTTCCAACTCAGAACTGGAAGATCCAGAGCAAGGCTTTCCTAATGAAGACAACAATGACCCCAATGACATACCTTTGGACTTTGAGCCCTTTAATCAACTTGCAGATGCTATCCACAATATGATGCAGCAGGCACTCTGCCACTGGTCATCTAACTTCACAAACAAAACCAAGGTCTGGGAGCCAGATCTGTTTGATGGTCTGGACCCCAAGAAACTCTGCCCCTTTGTAGTTTGGTGTGAACTGAATTTCCAGGTGAACTCCAAGGCCTTCTGCCAAGAACATGCAAAGATCACGTTCACCCAATCCTATCTCAAGGGTATAGCCCTTGAATACCTCAAACCAGACCTGCTTGAAGCAGCCCCTCCACAATTTCGTTTGCTCTGGATGGATAGCTAGGAGGCATTTCTTTTTGAGCTCTAGTTCAATTTTGGGTCTTATGATTCCATTGCAGATGCAGAGGCTCAGCTAGAGCATCTCCACATGAAGAACATGCAGCAAATCTCCAATTATATAGTCCACTGGAACAGGCTGGCAAGCCAAGTCTGGGAATGGGGTCCTGGCACACTTTGCTGCAGCTTCTACAATAGGCTCCCTGACCGCATTAAGGATGAGCTATCTTGTCAAGGCAAGTCTGGCAACCTTTATAACCTCCACACTCTCACATAGTAGATCAACCATTGCTACTGGGAGCACAAGGAAGAAGTCAACCAGGCTAATAGAGCATTTGGTTCCAACTCCAGGAACCAGTCACTGAAGAGCAGCAAATCCAATACCACATTATCATCCAACTCTACCCACATCTCCAACAAGTCCAAGAGCTCTGGCTCAAAGGACTCCAAGACCAGAAACTCCAACTCCAGTACATCCTCCACCTTCAAGCCCAACCTTTTATTAAAGTTGGGCAAGAATGGCAAGCTTACTACAGCCAAGCACAAGCACCACTTCAATAACAAGCTTTGTATGTTCTGTGGTCAGGATGGCCACATGGCAAAGGACTGCCCTAAGTTCTTCTCCCAAGCATCCAAGGCTCATACTATCCAAACTGCTCCTTCAGAAGCCAAACTGGAGGCCTCCAGCATGGAGGTGAAAAAATAGTCCACAACTTCGATGACTCTGCATGGAATTAAGGTTGCATTGACTCCACCTGTGCATCTAAGGAGGTTTATCTCAATCCATCCACTCTTTCCAACCCTCACTCTCTTGTGTCCTCTGTCTCCATTCTCTCATATGACATCCCCTTGTTTTCCACACTTGTAGACTCAAGCTCCTCTGATTGTTTTATAGATACTTCTTTCATTAATGACCATGGACTTTCACCCTACTCCATCCCTCTGCTTCAACTTTGCCTCTTCAATGGGACAACCAATTCCACCATCACCCAAGCAATTGACCTGTCGATTCGTTTCAAATCTGGTGATATCACTCTGATGACATTCTATGTCACCCCACTCAATGAATCCTGCTCCCTTGTTCTAGGACACAACTGGCTGGCCAGCCACAATCTGTTGATTGACTGGGTTTCTAGCAGTATCTCTTTCTGTACACCTGAGCAGACCATGCCTGCAACCCCAAGCTCACCTCTGCTGCCTACAGACTTACCTCCTATGGCACCTCTGATGTTGCCTACTCCTCTGTCTCCACCTTCTGCTCCTACCCCTGTACTGTCCTGTACTCCTCTTCACTTCTGAGACCATGCAGCCCCACCAATCATGCTTGTCAGTGCCCCTGCCTCCACACTGTCCTGTTGCCTTCAGGGCTCCATCCAGTTTAGCATGCAGCTCCAACCTAAGGAGTCCAATCTCTGTGCTTCCTCTACCTCCCCCAAGAAGATTGACCTTTCTGGAATTCCTCCAAAATACCATGACCTCGCAGACATGTTCAACAAGAGCAAAGCTTCTCAGCTTCCTCTACATCACAAACACAATCTGAAGATCAATCTTGAGGAAGACACTATACCTCCTTTAAATACCTTGTACTTGCTTTCTGCTTCCAAGCTCAAGTCACTCCATATGTTCCTGGATGAACACCTGGCCAATGGTTTCATCTGCCCCTCCTCCTCAGCTTACACTGCTCTGGTCCTGTTTGTCCACAAGAAGGATGGTTCACTCTGCCTTTGCATCGACTTTCATGGGCTCAACAGAATCACAAAGAAAGACTGCTACCCACTTCCCCACATCTCTGACCTCCTTAATGCTCTGAGCTGCACTAACATTTATATCAAAATTGACCTCTGGCACACTTACCACCTAGTCCAGATTGCCAAAGGTGATGAATGGAAAATGTTGTTCCAGACACAGTATGGGTCATATGAATGGCTTGTGATGCCCTTCAGACTTACAAACACCCTAGCAGCATTCCAGTGGTTCATCAACACTATCTTCACTGATCTCCTAGATGTCTATGTCATAGTTTATCTGAACAACATTCTCATTTTCTCCTTAGACAAGGCTGCCCATAAGGAGCATGTCTGGAAGGTCCTCTATTGGTTTCACAAACATGGACTCTATGCCAAACCTGAAAAATGTGAGTTCCACATGGACACCACTAAGTATCTCAGCTACATCCTCTCCCTGGCTGGACTGACCATGTCTGCCAAGAAGGTCAAAGCTATCAAGGATTGGCCAGAACCTCAGAAGGTCCAAGATATTCAGTCCTTCCTAGGATTTGCAAATTTCTATAGGTGTTTTATTCATAATTATTCTCATATTATTGTTCTGCTTACTAGCCTCACCTGCAAGGGTACTCCATGGCACTTCTCTGACACCTGTCAAACCACCTTCTGCAACCTCAAGGAAGCAATTACTTCCACTCCTATCTTCACCCATTAGGTTCCAGATGCCTGTTATGATTCATCCCTTTTCTTTCTCCTCTTCTCATGAACACCATTTTCCTTTTTCTCTATGATGACTCACCTCTGTTCCATTGACTAATTTACTCATCACTTACTCGTCATCATTTCCCCTCATCCAGTAGCATCTTTCCCTCATTCTTAACTATGTTTCTTCAACAATGTTCCATGTTGTTCCTTTCCTATCTTGACAATAGTTTCCTTTACTATCCTTGGTTCAAGTGCATTCCTCTTTCTCTTAAATACTGGTTGCACACACATGTAAACACAAGCTAGTTCTCCTTGGCAATATACTAAAGCAATCTGCCTACTTCAAGTCCATCTCATCATTCACCTAGCCTCATTCCTCATTCTCCCTTCAACCCTTAGCCACCTTGCCCCAGTTGACTCTAGTCAGGCCCATACCTCTAGAATACTCCATGTCCTGTCAAGCCCATGCTTCAGTTGACACCACCTCACAGACCAAGGCTATGCTTGCCCCTATCATTATAGAGACCAATACCTCTGACTATGCTATCACTGGTATCCTCTCCATCTGTTGTGCAGATAAGAAAATCTGCCCCATCAGCTACTACTCTTGGATGCTCCACTCCACCAAACTCAACTACGACACCCACAACAAGGAGCTACTCACTATCCACAAGGCATTCCAGATATGGTGTCACTACCTTAAAGGCTCTGCTTCTCCAGTAGACGTTGTTATAGACTACAAGAACCTAGAGTATTTCACTATGACCAAGCTCCTCACCCACTGGCAGGCCCAGTGGTTGGAGTTTCTCTCCCAATACAACATGGTCATTTGCTTCCACTCCAGACAACTCAAAGCTAAACCCAATGCATTAACTAGACAATGGAATATCTATTTAAAAGAGGGGGATAAGGACTATGCTCACGTCAATTTCCACAACTTCCATCCCATTTTCACACAGAAACAGCTTATATTGTCCCTTTAGGCTACCTATCTCAAGTCTCCAGTACTCCATGCCAGTGCCATGTTTCACCAGGAGAAACTCCACAACAACATTCTTTCAGCACTCCCCTCTGATCCCCTTGCCTCCATCCACCTCTTCAAGGCACTCTCCACAGACTCCCACTGGTCCATCAAACCCAATGGCTTCCTCTACCTCAACAACCACATATATGTTCCAGACTCCAACAACTTATGCCTATGTGTACTCTGCTTCAAGCATGACCACCCAGTCTCCAGTCACTTTGGTCAGAACTGAACCTTGGAACTAATCCAAAGAGAGTATACCTGGCCTGGAATCTGAACCTTTGTCAAGGAGTATGTTTTGTCCTGTACAGCCTGCTCTCGCACCAAGGTTTCCAGGCACAAGCCATATGGACTCCTGAAACAACTCCCCATCTCTGAAAAACCCTGGAACTCCATCTTCATGGACTTTATAAAGCAACTCCCTGCCTTCTCTGGTTTCACTGCTATTCTCGTTGTTGTCAATCACCTCATCAAGCAATGCATATTCATTTCAACTGACAACAAGATCACATCTGTAGAGTTAGCTAAGTTGTTCCTGCTTCATGTGTTCTCCAAGTACAGAGTTCCTTCCCATGTCACCTCTAATTGAGGCACCAATTTTGTATCCCATTTTTTCTGCTCTTTAGGAAAGGCCCTTGACATCTGACTTTATTTCACCTTTGGATATCACCCTGAAGGCAACAGACAAACCAAGTGCATGAACCAGACTCTTGAGCAGTACTTGTGTATTTACTGCAACTACCAACAAGACAACTGGTCCAAATTCCTGCCCCTAGTGGAGTTCACTTACAACAATGCTCTGAATTCTACAACTGGTGTTTTTTTATTCTTCACCAATAAGGGTTATGATCCAAATATTTCCATCCATCCAGAAAAGGAGCTTACCTCCTCTAGAGCTAAGAAATATACCACTAATCTTGATTCCCTCCACAAATACCTCCACAAAGAGATAGCTGCTGCACAAGTCCACTACCAAGGTCCAGCTAATGTTAAGTGATCTCTGGTGTTGGACTTCCAAGTCAGTGACCAGGTCTTCATTAAAGCTAAGTATTTCCAATCAACTTGCCTGTCCAAGAAGCTATTAGAAAAGAACCTTGGCCTTTATCCCATCATTGCTAAAGCTGGCACATACTCCTTTACACTTCACCTCCCTAACTCCATGAAGTCCATCCATCCTGTGTTTTATGTCTTCTGACTCAAATCTGCTATTCCAAACATCATTTTGAACCAGACTCAACCTCTGCCACCTCTGGTTGAGGTTGAGGGCAAATTGGAGTATGAGATAGCAGAAGTCCTTGACTCAAAGATTGATTGTTGAAGATGCAACTGCAAACTCCTGTACTTAGTTTGCTGGTCTGGTTACAAAGGAACCAATGAAGAGATCTTGTAGCTCTTAGCCACGGAACTTGAACATGCTGCTGACCTTGTCTGGAATTATCATTTCTGCTACCTGAACAAGCCCAGTCCACACTTTGCATGATTTCTTTCTGTTCTGTTTCACTTCATGTTTGTGCCAAAAACATTGATTAAAAAGAAAAGTACTATTTACTGTACTACTTCTTCTCTTTTCCTCCTGACCCCACCAGCTTTACTCCAGAGTCACTGAGCTCCTCCAGCTCCACTCTGACCTCCTCCTCTTTGCTGCTCTCCATTGACTCCCAGTGCTCTTCCTGCTCCAGGAAAAGTCGCTTCTCCACCATCTCCATGAAACATTCAAAAGTGTTCATTTGTGCCACTGTCCGGTCATGTTGTGCCTTGATCATACACTGGAGCACATCAACCAACTGATCATGTACAGCCCCTCCATGATCTTGTCCCCTCCGCCACTCGGACCCACCTTTGGCATTCTCTCCTTCTCTGACTCCTTCTTCTTCTTCTTCCTTCTCTGTTCTTCCTTGTCCTTCACCTTTCTTGGCCTCTTCCACTTGGACTTCTCCTCCCCCAGCCTCTTACATCATGCCTCCACCTTTTGACAGGCCACACAGGCTGACAACTTACCCGACCTGACCTCACAGTTGAGTCTGCATGCCTTGCACCTCCAGCACACCAGCAGCAGCTTCCTCACCACCGCCTTCCCCTTGTCTTGACAATGCTGTTGTGCTGTGACCTCCTGGGCCTGCACTACATTAGCCCTGCCCACCTCAGAACAGTTGGTACTTACCCATAGTTTTGCAAACTCCTCCACCACCTGCCTCCACACCTTCACCAGCGCTGCCTTCCACACAACTTCCTCTGCCACTGCTCTTGCCACCTCCTCCACCAACCTTGCCATCTCCACCTCCTTCTTCCTCACCTCTGAAATGAGTAGCCCACTAGGACCAATCACTTACCAGAGCAAGTAGTAAGCCTTATAGAAATAGTTGGAATTGCACTAGCAATGGCTAGGAAACTCTAAGAGAACAAGACTAGGGAAAATCCTAGTGCTTGCCCTTGACCTTTATATACCTTTCTAGTATTTACATTCATATATGCTACATCTACAATATCCTGTGTTGTTAGACATAAGGAATAGAACTACAAGAACTAGGGTGTGCACTGGTATCTGTTGCATAGCCCCAGTATTTCTGAGTCATGTTGACTAGTTCTGACTTGTGCTTCATACTCGCCTTCTATATCAGGACTAATGAGTCAGCCATGAGGATTACCATGAGGCACTTATCTGTGACATGCAGCAGCCTTGAGGTTGGTAAGGTTTGCATAGCCATGTGCTGCCCAGGTACAGCCAAGCACTATCATAGGGGCTGGATGAGCACTGCTTTAGTACAGGTGTTTGCACAGCCTTGTACTGCCATGTGTTGCCTCAGTGACTCGTCTTGACTAGTGTTGGCTAAGTTCTGATTAAAAGTTAGTTGCCAGGATAAGTGTAGATATTGCTTAGAAAATGCAATAGGGTGTATAAAAGGCCAAGAAAATTAGTGAAAAATAGGGGGTAAAATAGGGTGATTGTAATATCCTCCTCCTCCTTCCTCACCTTTGCTCACCATTTCCTCTCCATGTACTTGGCATTAGCAGTTTCCTTGTTGTTGTCTTTGTGCTTAGTGATCTGAGCATTGTCCCACTCTGTGATGTTAGCAAGGGATGGGGTGGTTGTGGCATTGGACATGTCAATGAAGTTGGTGATGGTGATGGTTAAGAGTAAAGAGCAAGTCTGCTCCACATTGGACTTATATGGATATATTTTTGGACTCCATACCCAACCGCTTATTTTGCTTAGTCCACATTGTTCCCAAGCATGCATTATCCACAAGGTCTTCAGGGGTTCAGGCCTAAGAGGGGGATACTGTCATATGCTGTTTTTCACAAGTCCAACTTTGGTCTTTGCTCCTCAACTCCATGCCAACTCCAGGCATATTCCCCTATTCTCAGGTCACCTGACCCTTGGACCATTTTCATTTCCCTTTTGTACATCCTTGTTCTTACTTACTCCATTTGTATTAGTTTCACTTCTTGTTCCCTTCCATTAGACCTGTGCTTTGCATAGCTCTGGTACTCTGGTATTTGTACTTCCATCTTACTCAGTTCCTCATTCTGTTTTATTAATAATTTGTAATTCTCTGGTAATACTCCATTCCAGCTTATTAATCTGGTGTAACTCCAGAGTATATAAACTCTGTAAATTTATTATAGATAGTTTTGTTTGAATATCAACATAACTACCTCCTGATCCTCTTCCACTTGAGTCTCTGGACTCTTCTCTCTGATCTCTGACTTCAAGGACTGTGAGTACAAGGGTGCAATACATACATCCTGTGCCAAGAGTTCTCACCCCTCTCTGTTACAATCACCATGTTTTTCCCTTTTTTCTAAGCCAATGTGGTTCAATGTGGTTCAATCTAGTACAGTCCAGTCAACATGCTTTAATCCATTGCCATATAATTCAATCTGATGCAATCCAGTCTAATTGTTTCAATCCAGTTCAATTAAATTCAATCCAGCCAATCCATATAGGCAGTACCAGGCAATACAAACCTATTCAACCTCATGACTAAACACACAGCCCCTTAAATGAATGACTTACTGCATTCCTGCTAACATCATGCGGATACATACCTCATGCATCTATGATGTAACATACACCCAACCATATAACTCACTAAAGACATGCAAATTGTAATGTGACTCATAACCTATCAATACCAATTCAATTTGAGTCAATCTGAGTCAACATCCTAGAACTATACAAAAGATATCCTCATTCCATAGAATAGCCCTATGAATACATGCAGATTGCTCATGTCAGATAGTGTAAGATATCGTAGATGTAGTATCCACTATTGTAAACACTAGACTAGTATATAAAGGCCAAGGACAAGCACTAGGATTTTCCCTAGTCTTGTTCTCTTGGAGTTTCCTAGCCAATACTAGCAAGATTCTGCTATCCATCCAAGGCCCTTTACTTGATTCTAAGGGTAAGCAGTTGGTCCTGAGGGGCTAGTCATTTCACTCTTTGACTCATTCCATACCCCCCTCAGTACCTCTGACACTCTGACACTCTGGACTTTCCTCTAGGAGGACCCGAGTTTAACAGGATGTGGACAAAGTCTGTCAAGTGGGAAGTCAAGGGGTGGATATGGAAAGACAGGGGAAGTTATAGTTGATATTTGAACTGAGGAATTACAAGATGAAGTACATAACTTATATACTTTCAAAGTTGCACTGGATTTCTAAGATGGAATGAAAGATAACTGAAGTATTGCAAATCATGAGTAATCTGGAATGGAGGATATTGAAGTATTAGAAATCATGAATAAGATGGATAGGGGTATACCAGAAAGCCAGAGCTATGCAGAGCATAGGTCTATCAGAGAGGAACAAAGTGCAAGGCTAATACAAAAAAGGTTAATATAATGTAGAACAGAGAACTGTTACAATTGTGCTGCTGTGTGTGTCTGTTTTTCTCTTTTTCTTTTCCTACTTAGATTCCAAGCCTGGTTGGAAACATTACCTCTTTGTTATATCACTAAACTAACAGCATCTTTATGCTTTGTTCTAGCCTCTTGCTGTTCCATCTATTTCTATTAGAAGGGGCTTCAGTATTATTCCAGATTTATCCCTTATCCCTATGGACAGCCTCATTGTTCTGGCTGTTTCTCTCACAACAGTCTCATTTCCCTGCTCTGTCTCATGTTCTGCAGCCATTAGCTAATCTGCAGTTGTTCTATTGTATTCTTGATCATTCTGTCACTTAGCTAATGGACTCCTACTTGAACTCACTGCCATGTATTATAATACTCATTCTTGATCTATGCAATACAAGCATATCTTCTAGTCTCACCCTTCCAGACCTCTGTGAGCCTCTGCATGCTCTTGAAATGCTCTGTTAGTGCCAAGGCTTATTTCCTTGCGCATATTCTTTACTTCCCTTCATCCTTTGGATTGAACGTCAATGTCATATGCCACTTTTTACAAGTCCAACTCCAGATCTCCACTCATCAACTCCATGCCAACTCTGGCATTATCCTTCTATTCTTGGATTACCTGACTCTCAGATCATTCCTATTACCTTTTTGTATATCCTTGTTCTTGCTTATTCCATTTGTACTAGTTCTGTTTCTTGTTCTTCTCTGGAACCTGTGCTTCACACAGCTCCAGTATTCTGGAATATCTTCCTTCCGTCTTACTCAGTCTCTAGTTCCATATTACCAATATTTCCAATACTTTGGTAATAGTCTGTTTTAGCTTAGAAATCCAGTATAACTCCAGAGTATATAAACCCTGTAATATTCACTGTAGATACTCCATTCAAATATCAACATAACTTCCTCCTAATCCTCTCTGACTTGAGTCTCTAAGACTCTCCTCTGACCTCCAACTCTGAGGACTGCAAGTATAAGAATGCAACACATATGTCCTGTACCAGAAGTCCTCATCCCTCTCCAACCTGCTCCATATCCCCTTAGTACCTCTGATACTTCAAACTCTAGACTCCCCCCCCAGGAGGACCCAAGTTTAACAGTCAACAACTCTCAACATTTCAGATCTTGTTGCATATGCTTTGCATAACAGCATGGAACAAACTGTGGAGTGAGTCACACTACTGTGGATGACATAAATAGTGGGGAAACAATGCTATTGTAAGAGAAATGGCAGTGGAGATGGCTGTCTGAGTGGGAAACATACTGTACAAGAGAATCTGGAACCCCTTCTGATAGGAACTGAAAGAACTGTGAGGGGCTAGAAGGAAGTGTAGAGGTGCTGCCAGTTCAGCAATACAATGAATAAGCAGTGTTCCCAGCCAGGCTCTGGGTCTAGGTATGAAAAGAAAAAGAGAAAAGAAGATGCACATATGTAATAGCACAACTATAACACCCCTTATGGACCCAGATGGTCTGGATGACAATTCTCCATCCAATCATTCCAAACCCTCTTCTGACTCTGAACTGAAAGAGCCAGCGCTAGGCTTCTCCAATGACAACAACAACTACAACAACATACCTTTGGGCTTTGAGCCTTTTAATCAACTCACAAACACTATCTGTGATATGACATGGTAGGCACTCCACTGCCAGTCATCCAACTCCTCCAATAAGACTAAGGTCTGGGAGCCAGATCTGTTCAACAGTCTGGACCCCAAGAAGCTCCATCCTTTCATAGTTCAGTGTGAACTGAACTTCCAGGTGAATCCCAAGGCCTTCCACTGCAAATATGCCAAAATCATGTTCACCCAATCCTACTTGAAGGGTGTGGCCCTCAAGTACTTTAAACTGGACCTGCTTGGAGCAGCCTGTTACTAAAAGTGTACACAAAGGAGATCTGGGATGGTGGGAGTGGCTGATGTCCAAACCAATAGTATACTTGAAGGTGGCAAAGGGGGTTCACAAGGAAAAGACCTTGGAACACACAAAGTGACTCAACAGTGTGCAGTGACTGATAGAGATTCAAGGGAAATGAGACTAGATGATATGCTTGTATTGTGTAGATCAAGAATAAGAACTACTGTACAGGCAGCAGTGGTATATATAGGCAGGAGTAGGTAAGCACCAGAATGTGATGGAATTGCATGGAATATGCTGCAGAATGAGTCATACTACTGCAAAGTGAGTGAGAATGGAGATATGACACCGATGTGAGAGAATTGGTGGAAAAAGAAGCTGTCCATAAGATGTGTATAGACAAAAGTGGAAATATTACTTGGAGCCCCATCCAGTAGGATTGGAAGAAATGGCTTGGGGCCAAAAAGTGGGATAAAGGCACTGCCCAGTCAGTGATACAATGAAGATGTAATGTTCCCAGCAGGGACCAGGGTCAGAGTAAGAGAAGAAAAAAAGAAATGCCAACACACACAATAATGCAACTGTAATATTACCCCCTTCCAACAATTGAGTCCCTGGCTTGATCCTCTTGGTAAATCCTCTAAATGTTATCTCTGGGGCAGACAAACAATTGGTTATCTTTATAAATATCCTTGGCCTGATCTGCTGATAAATGCTCAAGTGAACAGTCAATGAGTATGTGTCCAAACTGAGAGCAGTGTGAGCACAGGAGACTGGGACAAAACTGGGTGCTATGTCCCCAGTGACTGCAAACATTGCATTGAATGCAGAGACAATTAGATTGAGCATGGCCTGGGGCAGATATGTAACAGTGAGGGCAGACATAATGAACACAGTTCTCACAATAGTGACCCAGAGTGTGACATTGAAAGCACTCAGTCAGTGTGGAGGAGGGGGGACAGATGATAGCAGAGGGGACTACACATGTGGGGGAGAAGAACACATTGCCAGCTTCAGTGTGGGCCATCCAGGTTTGAATAGTTCAGATATTGTCATCTGCACAGTGGCTGCCATCAAAGGGATCTACAGCAGGAGTGGAATCTACAGCAGTGGGGGTCTCAGAAGAGATAGGTGAGAAGAGGCAGTCAAGGGGTGACATGGGAGGGGGAGGAATGGATATGTTCGAGGGAGAGGGTGGAGTGGTGAAGATAGGAGCAGGAATAGAAACAGTTGGTGGGGAGGAGTTAAGGGTGGTGTGGATGTAGCAAGTGCACTCAGTGGGAGACATACATAAGAAAATATGACAAAACATGGGGTAAATGTCTTGGGTGGGGATCTATTTTACAAAGTTTGCAAAGCCATGAAAATGGAGTAGCATGAGGATGCATGTAGGGGGCATTGTTGATGAGGAGATGCATGGGAGCTCCAAACACAGCCAGGAGGTCACTAGGGGCAGCCTGTCTGTGATATATCTGTGTGGTAGAGACATTAAGGAAAAGGTGGACTAGTTCCTATGAGACTTCATCAAGCACAAAGAGGGGTAAGTGTTTGACGATGTGGAGAAGCAACTCATCTGTGAGCATGGCAGTGTAAAGCAGGTGTAAAAAGTGGACTGGCAAATGCACTGGGAATATGGGGCAAAGTCAGATGGGCAAGGCAAGGCAAGAGGAGTTGGATGAAGTGGAGGAGGACATGGCAGATGGGCATACTGTATACTAGTGGGGGGAATTAGAGGGGATGGTCTAGGCAAGATTCTGAGACACCTTATAAGTGGCAAGGATCTCAGGGGCATGGCAGAGATTGGACTTGGGTTCCCAGGTGTTTTCTGATGAGAGATAGCCTTTTTATGTGGTCAGGTACTTGTGGTGTCCTGGTGCATTCCAGTGAGACATGATCTTCTCTACTTCATACTTTTCTTCTGATCTGATGAGATCTGGTGGTGGTCAGGAGAAGTTCAGACCAAAGGCAGGGGTTTCATGATAGGGTGATAAAAGGGAAGCATGGATAACATCATGGATTTTCCATGTGGGTGGTAGGTGGAGGCAGTAGACAAGTGGTGATAGTACCTGAGAGATTTCAAAGGGGCCCAAATGCTTGGGTGTGAGTTTCCTAGAGGGGTAGGCAATGCAGAGATTGGAGGCCTCTAGCCAAACCCTATCTCCAACCTTCTAGGGGGAGAAGCATCAGGTGAAGCACTCTGTTATGATCTGACAGGCAGAGTTGTGTGCAGCAAGAGCTTCATCACAGGCTGTATCAAGGGTGGAGAGATGTTTCTCAAGGGTGGGAAGGAAAGTCCTTCTGAGTGGGAGATAGGAGCATGGTTCATAACCTAGAAGGAGAGAGAACAGGGAGACCTTGGTAGAGCTGTGAGGCATGGAATTGTAATGGAATTCGGCAGTGGTGAGAAGGTCTGGCCATGATGAGGGATTATTGCCGCAGAAGATCTGAAGATAAGTTTCAACTTCCTGGTTAATTCATTCAGTCTGGCCATTAGTCTGGGGATGATATACAATGGAGAGGTGGATGTCATAGTGAAGGAGGTGGGCAAGCTCTTGGGTGAAGGTGGATGTGAATTGGGAACCATAATCTGAGATAATGGAGTCATGGAGGCCAAAATATTTGAAGATGTGGTGGAAAAAAAGTAAGGCTACCCCCTGGGTGTCAATGGTTTTGGAGCAAGGGCAAAGAATTACCCCCTTTGAAAGGCCTTGGTTGACCACAACCAACAAGGAATCATGTCCCTGGGCAGGTGGGAGGTCTGTAATGAGATCCATAGAGAGTTGTTTAAATGGAAGTGGTGGAGATGATGGGTGAGAGCAAAGGTATGGTGGGGTGAGTGTTGACCTTAGACAATTGACATACAGCACAACCAGCAATGAAGGAGTTGATGAAAGTGGTGAGACCAGGCCACCAGTAGTCCCATTCAATCAGGGATTTGGTGTGGAAGTGGCCTGCATGGCCAGAGATGGGGGTGTCGTGGAGCACATGGAGGAGTGCAGATCAGTTGGCAGATGGGACATACATTCAACCCTTGTAATAGAGGTGACCAGCATTAAATGTCCAGTCCTCCAGTGCAGAGTGGAGAAAGAGAGGGGAGCCCTCTTGAACACTGTGGATGGCTTTGAGAATAAGGGGGTCAAACAGGGAGGAGGACTGTATGTGGTGGGTGAGGGTAAGATCAAGGGCATTGATGACAACAGGGTTGGGGACAATGGAAGCATCAGTGTTGTCAGAGGAAGTGTCAATGAGGTCTTTCTGGGAGAGGGCATCAGCCAGTCCCATCTTGGTACCAGGCATAACTTGCCAGACAATATTGAAGTCCTGTAAAAAGAGCGACCAGTGGGCTTGTTGGCAAGAGAGTTTCCGGGGGTTCTTGACATAGAAGAGGTTTTTGTGATTTATGATAATGGTAACCAGATGAGCTGTATCCTGCAGGTACTGACACCATTCCATGAGCACAAGAATGACAGTAAGGAGTTCATGATCATAAATATCATAGTTGTGTTCTGCAGAACCAAAGGTGTGGGAGAAGTAGGCACAGGGGTGAGGGTCTCCATTGGTGTCCACTTGCATGAGAACTGCTCTGGCTGTGATGAGGGAGGCATTTGACATGATGTGGAATGGCCTGGCTACGTTGGATATGAGAAGAATGGGAATGGAAGAGAAGATAGACTTTAGCTGGTCAAAAGCACGTTGCTGAAAGCTTGTCCAGGCCCAGGGCTCATTCTTCCAGGTGAGGAGGTTCAGGGAGGTGATGATGTTGGAAAAGTCCAGAATGAACTTTTGGTAGAAGTTTGTGAAGCCCATAAAAGAGCAAATGCCTTTGATAGTAGAGGGAGGCTTTCAATCCTGGATAGCCTTTAACTTGGTGAGATCCATCTCAATCTTGCCTTGTCTGATGACAAGATCAAGATACTCCATTTGAGGGGTATCGAAGGAACATTTGAAGAGTTTGAGAGAAAGGCCATGTTTATAAAGTCACTATAGGACATGGCAGATATATTCATGATGAAGGGCAACATTGTCCTTGGTGTGAATGCCAAGGTTATCCATGTAGATCTTTAGCCACTTTTCTCCAATCATGTTGGTGAAGATATCATTCATAAAAGCCTGGAAAGTGGGGGGAGCATTGTTGAATCTAAAGAACATGACTATGGATTCAAAGAGACCAAGTGGTGTAATGAATGTGGCTTTCCACTAATCCTCTTTGTGGATGCACATGTTATTATAGCCCCACTGGATGTTGAACTTGGTGAAGAGCATAGACTCCTTCATGTCATTGATGAGTTCCAGGATGAGGGGAAGTGGGTAGGTATTACAGATGGTATGGGAGTTCAAGTATTGATAGTCTTGGCAAGGGCAAAGGGAGCTGTCTTTCTTGGATATGAAAAAGAATGGAGAGGCTTGGGGGGATTTAGATGGGACAATCCGTCTGGTCTTCAGGTGTTCCTCAATGAAGGCCTTGCAGGCCTCATGTTCAGCAGGGTTAAGCAGGTAGACTTTGGCGATCTTAGAAATGAACAAGGGCTTTAACTCAATGGCATGGTCATAGGGGTGATATGGAGGGAGTTTCTCATGAGTTTTCTCCAAGAAGACATCAGCAAAGTCCTGGCACCACTCCAGGATCTCCTGCTCCTTGGGGGAATTTTCCTGGGCAACCTGGGTGAAGATGGTAATCTTGTCTATTTTGACCAAAGGGAAGTAGCATTGGTTGTAAAGTTTGGTGAGCTTTTGGTCAACATCTAATCCTAGGTATTGGACAAGGTAACACTGCAGGATGTAGAGTTCATCATCGATGGGGTGGGGATTGCGAGAGAGAGTGATGCAGTTGGCAGCCCAGTTGATGTAGGGATTGCAAAAAAGAGTGATGCAGTTGGTGGCCCAGTTGATGTGGGGGTTCCACTTCTGAAGCCAGGGCATTTCAAGTATGATCTGTTGTTTCCTGAGGCTAAGGACCATAAGTTCTTCTTCATCATCTATGGAAGGGAACTTGAGAGCAACCCAGGTCTTCCATCAGATTGTTCTCTTGGTGTTTGTGGTTCCATCTGTGTTGTGAGCCACGATTGGGTGAAGAAGGCATTGCAAGAGGAAGTCAGCCTGTGTAAGGAGACTGATATCAATGAAGTTTCTGGTGGTGCCGGAATCAATGAATGCGAAGATATCAACAGTTTTTCCAAGAGTCTGCAGTTTGACTGGAATGAGAAGCATATTGTTATGCTTGACCCGAGTAGGGGCAGGCATAGTCTCATGAGACCTGAGGAACGGAGGCAAGGGGCAAGGAGTCCTAGGGATTTCCTAGCAACAGACGTCTGTTGCGATACGCAGGGAGATGAGGTGCCTCAAGGACGTTGAGGTGTACAAGGACAAAGTGGTGTTGCGCAATGACGACAGTCAAAGCAACACAGAAGCCACTCAATAGTAGGCTTAAGACTAAGAGAGGACAAGACCTAAGCACAGCTTAGGGGTGAGACAAGGATGCGCTTGAATTCAGGTGGTAGTACGAGAAAGACAAGTGTGGGGAACTAAAGTACAGGGGCGATGGGTTTATATACAAAGGGAAAGAACGATGACATAAACAGGCATAGAAGGTCATAGAATGTTATGGAACATTCATGACGAATTGTCTGTGATAAGAGATAAGTGAAGGTGAATGGAAGGAAGCCGGTTAGCATGCAAATGGCTATTGGAGGATAGGGAATACAGGTATGGTAGTAACCGGCTGAAAGAAATGAGCGTCCGACGCATTGCTGGAATGGGCTAAGAGGTACAAGGAAGACAAGCATATCAAGGAAAAAAAAGGAAATGAATGAATCATAACACATATGTTTACTCAGTAAGGGTACTAGTACATTGGAAATGGATAGGGAAGGAGACATCAAGGCAGCTTCCTGTTTTAAAAATCCGAAGTGTCAATGGTGACAATAGATGTGTCTTCTTCAGGTGTTTCCTCAAAGTCTGCTTTGAGAATCTGGAGAACTTTATCCTTGTTCTTACCCCAGGTTTTCAGGGTATTGTCATAGACATCAATGACAGAGGGGGTTGCAGCAGGAGTAGACATGGTGGGAGTGGCAGAGGTGGGGGTGGTCTCAGTGTTACGGATGTTCTGGGGGTGATGAGAGGGGGCAAATGCTGGGGTGTTCAAGGCACTATGGCATTGTCCAGCATTATGACCTTTCTTGTGGCAGTGAAAGCAAAGGCCATTTTTGATGCACTTAGCATGTTCAGCAGGGATGAGCTTGTTTAAACAGACAATGTCAATGTCCATGGCATTGAGGTTGATGGAGCAGTGTTGGATTAAGAAGGAAGGAGAATGTTCTTTTTGTGGAGCATTCATGCATTTGAGGTGAGTGTGGAAAGTCTTGGCTTTGGCGATCCAGTCAGCAATGGTGGTTGGGGTTTTCTTGATGCTGAGAATCATGAGAGTGATGTGGAAGTCGATCACCAATGTGAAAATATTAATGAGGGTGTCTTGGTTCATCATTTCAGCCTTGGAAGCCAGGTTTTGGAAGTCAGTGATGTACTTTTGAAAGCTGTTATCCATAATGCCTCCAAAGATGCAGATGGATTTCTGCCTAAGCTTGGTGAGCCCATGGCAGGCAGTGGTTTTAACATTGAAGGGGTAAAAGGTGGATTTGAAGTTGGTAGCCAGCTTCTCAAAGGTCTTCTCGGTGGCGGTGATGTTGGTGGCAGCCATGAGGTCATACCACATTTCAGAAAAGAATACATCTCAACCCTTACTCATTTTATTCAGGGTGGTCATGACTTTGGCCCCATCTGAGGCATAGAGCATGGGGTTTATGGCAAAGTATGTGCACATGGCTTTCATCCAGTGCATGGTGTTGGCAGGTTCTCCAGAGAAGTTGGCAGATAGGGCCACTTTGAGCCTGGTGGTGGAAGACATGAGGGGTGACTGGGGTGGGGTGACCTGGATAGGGCTAGGGGTA
This sequence comes from Phylloporus cf. tubipes, assembly GCA_038094315.1. Classification (NCBI taxonomy): domain Eukaryota; kingdom Fungi; phylum Basidiomycota; class Agaricomycetes; order Boletales; family Boletaceae; genus Phylloporus; species Phylloporus cf. tubipes. Next base: position 10,548 of record JBBPTZ010000241.1, on the reverse strand, counting down.
CAAGTGGGCAAAGGTGCAATGGATGAAGGGCTGGGCTGGGCCAATAGGGGAAAGCCTGGGAGCCAGGGTCTGTAGGTGTGAGGGGTATATAATGAGTGAGGGGCAGAGTCTTTGTTGTCCAACTGCAAAGGACAGAAGCAAGGGGTTCTTGAAAGGTGGGCTATGGTGGACAAAGGTGGGTTGGTCCTGCTCCATAATAGGAGAGACAAAGGGAGATTCTTGATCTTTTGTTATGTGAAGTGTACAAAAAGGAGATCCAGGACAGTGGGAGTGGCCAATGTCCAAACTGACAGTATACTTGAAGTTGGTAAAGAGGGTCCACAAGGGGAAGGCCTTGGAACACACAGAGCAACTCAATAGTGCACAGTGACTGATAGAGATCTGAGGGAGATGAGATTAGATGGTACACTTGTGTTGTGTAGATCAAGAATGAGAACTACTGTACAGGTAGCAATGGTATATATAGGTAGGAGTAGGTAAGCACCAGAATGCGATGGAATTGCATGGAATGTGCTGCAGAATGAGTGAGAATGGGGATATGACACTGATGTGAGAGAATCGGCAGAGAAAGAAGCTGTTCATGAGACATGTATAGACAAAAGTGGAAATATTACTCAGAGCCCCATCTGGTAGGATTGGAAGGAATGGCTTGGGGCCAGAAAGCAGGATAAAGGCACTGCTGAGTCAGTGATACAATGAAGATGTAATGTTCCCAGCAGGAGCTAGGGTTGGAGTAAAAGAAAAAAAAAGGAATACCAATACACACAATAACGCAACTGTAACACAGCCCCTCTGCAACTCTGTCCCCTTTGGATGAACAGTTGGAAGGTATTCCTCTTTGAGCTCCAGTCTAACTTCAGCCCACACAATCCTGTTGCAGATGTAAAGGCTGTTAAACTTGGATCCTCCTAGATAGAGGGTCTGGATTTTCAAAGTAGTGGAGGTACTGAGGGATATGAAGTGGGTTGGAGAGGGGTAAGGACTCTTGGTGCAGGACATATGTATTGCATCCTTGTATTTGTGGTCCTCAGAAGTCAGAGGTCAGAGGAGAATCAAGAGACTCAAGTGGGAGAGAATTAGAAGGAAATTATATTGATATTTAAACTGAAGTATCTACAGTGGATATTACAAAGTTTATATACATCCAGAGTTGCACTGGATTCATAAGCTGGAATGAAGAGTTGCCAGGATATTACAAATATTGGTAAGATGGAACAAGGAACTGAGTAAGACAGAAACGTGAATACCAAAGTACCAGAGCTGTGTGAAGCACAGGTCTATTGGAAGGAACAAGAAACAAGACTAATACAAATGGAGTAAGTAAGAACAAAGATTAACAAAAGAGAAACAGAAATGATCTGAGGGTCAGGTAACCTGAGGATAGAAGGATAATGCCAGAGTTGGCATGGAATTGAAGAGCAGAGGCCAGGGTTGGACTTGTGGAAAGTGGCATATGATAGAGACTCAGCTTGAGCACCTCTGCATAAAGGACACACAGTGGATATCAAACTACATAGTCCATTGGAACTGGCTGGCAAGTCAAGTCTGAAAATGGGGTCCTAGCATGCTCTGTTGAAGCTTTTACAATGAGCTATCCAAATGCATTAAGAACAAGCTGTCTCATCAAGGCAAGCCTGGCAATCTCCATAACCTCCACACACTTGCTCAGCAAATTGACCATCAATATTGGAAGTACAAGAAGGAAGTCAACTGGGCTAATAGAGTATCTGATTCCAACTTTGGGAACCATTTATCCAAGAGCAGCAAGTCCAAGCAATCTTTGTCATCCTCTAACTCTACCCATACCTTCAATAAGCCCAAGAGTTATGGCTTTAAGGACTTCAAGACCAGAAATTCCAACTCCAATACCTCCAATTCCAACTCCAAGCCTGACCTTTCATTGAAATTGGGAAAGGATGGCAAGCTCACCATGGCCAAGCACAAGCACTGCTTTGATAACAAGCTTTGCATGTTCTGTAGTCAGGACAGCCACATGATGAAAAACTGCCCTAAGTTCTCCTTTTGAGCATCCAAGGCTTATACTGCCCAAACCTCCCCTCTGGAAGCCAAATCAGAGGACAGAGGCAAAAAAATAGTCCACAACCTCAACAACACCACATGAAATTGAGGTTGCATTGACTCTGCCCATGTACTCAAGGAGATTCATCTCAACATGTCCACTCTTTCTGACCCCCACTCTTTCATGCCCTCCATCTTCATTCTCTCTTATGATATCCCCTTGTTTTTCATGCTTGTAGACTCAGGCTCCTCTAATTGTTTTATAGATACCTTATTTATTAATGATCATGGACTTTTACCCTATTCCATTCTTCTGCTTCAACTCTACCTCTTTGATGGGATATCCAACTTTACCATCACCCAAGTGATCAACTTGTTGACTCACTTCAAGTTTGGTGACATCACTCCAATGACATTTTATGTCAATTTGCTAGATAGATCCTATTCTTTTGTTCTAGGATACAACTGGCTGGCCTGCCACAATCCATTGATTGACTGGGTTTCCAGCAGTATCTTTTTCCATGCACCCAAACAGACCATGCCTATGATCCCAAGCTCACCTCCACTGCCTACAGATTTACCTCCTATGGTACCTCTAATGTCGCCTACTTCTCTATCTCCACCCTTCACTCCTATCCCCATTCTGTCCCCTATTTCTCTTTATTTCTGAAACTGTGCAGCCCCACTGTTACAACAGGACCTGGTGGGAACTGCTGTAGTCTCAATAGATCTAAAGACCAAGAGCAAAGGACAAGGGATATAGGTCAAAGGGGGCAAGAGGTCCTAGGACTTTCCTAGTGACAAAAAGTCAGATGTGATACACAAAGCAACTATGTAATCTGAGTAGACACCAAGGGTTCAAGGGACTGGGGTGAAGACAAGGGTGTTGCACAATGGTGACGGTCAAAGCAATACAGAGGTCAATCAGAAGATGACCTAAGACTTAAAGGAGACAAGGCCTTAGTGTGGCTAAGAAGTTGGGACAAGGGAACGCTTGGATTCAGGTGTAAATATGAGAAAGACAAGCATGAGAAGCTATTGTACAAGGAAGGCAGGTTTATATACTGGAAGGAAATGGAGATGACATAAGCAGGAATGGAAGGTCATGGAATGTTGTAGATCATTCATGACAAAGTGTTTGTGATAGAAGATAAGCAGGAGTGAATGGAAAGAAGCCAGTTAGTGTGCAAATGGCTATTGGAAGATAAAGGAGACAGATATAGTAGTAACCAGCTGAAGAGGAATGAGTGTCCAACATGTCACTGGGGTAGGCTGAGTAGTACAAGAAGGACAAGCATAAAAAAGAAAGAAGAAATTGTAACATCCACCAATCACACTCATTAGTGCCCCTGCCTTCACACTGGCTTGCTGCCTTCAGGGCTTTGTTCAGTTCAATATGCAGCTCCAACCTAAGGAGTCCAATTTCTGCACTTCTGCTACCTTCAAGAAAATTGACCTTTCCAGAATTTCTCTGGAGTACCATGACCTCACAGACATATTCAGCAAGAGCAAAGCTTCTTAGCTTCCTCTACACCATGAACACAATCTCAAGATCAATCTTGAGGAAGGCACTACCTCTCCATTAGGTATTCTCTTGTTATATACTGTTTTTCCATCCAAGTCCAACTCTGGACTTCCAACTCAACTCCATGCCAACTCCAGGTGTTTTCCCCTATTCCTCTAATTACCTGACCTTTGGACCTTTCCATATCCTTTTCTGTCTCTTCTTCTTCTCTGCCTCCATTTTATGTTAACCCCTTTTATACTAGCATGGCTTTCTGTTCCCCTCCAATAAGCCTGTACTTGCATAGCTCTAGCTTCTGGCACATGTCTCTTTTATCTTATTCAGCTCCCTTGTTCCATATTACCAATACTTGCATTCTCCAATAATACTCTGCCCCATCTTAAAAATCTGGTGTAACTCTGAAAGTATAAAAGTTATGTACTTCACCTTGTAATACCTTAGTTCAAATATCAACTATAACACCCCCTGTCTCTTTATGTCTGCCCCATGACTTCCCACTTGATGAACACCCCCTCACTCTCCTACCACATTCCTGTCCTTATGAATCATCCCCACACCCCCTATGATCCACCTTTGCATCTCTGCTCTGAAATTAGGATCCAACAGTGCATAAGGGTGCAACACATAAGTCCTGCACCAAGTCCTACCTCCTTCAACCCCATCCCATGCTAACTCTAACCTCGACCTTCCAATACCCCCCCAGGAGTTCACAGAACTCCAATATACTTTGAGGAAGCTCCAGATCAAATTCCCATGGCCCTTCCAAACCTCCAAACCCTAGCATTGGACATCTGACAAACATGCTCTCTTTCCAGAGTTAAAGACAGTGGGGAACTGGTTTGTAACACCTCTACTCACTTTCTGCTTCCAAGATCAAGTCCCTCCACACCTTCCTGGATAAGCACCTCACTAATGGTTTCATCCATCTCTCCTCCTTGGCTCACACTGCTCTGGTCCTGTTTGTCCACAAGAAGGATGGTTCGCTCTATCTTTGTGTCAACTTCTATGGACTCAATAGAATCACAAAAAAAGACTGCTATCCACTTCCCTGCATCTCTGACCTTCTTGACACTTTGAGCCATGTCAACATCTACACCAAGATTGACCTCCAGCATACTTACCATCTTGTCCAGATTGCCAAAGGTGATAAATGGAAAACATCATTCCACACATGATATAAGTCCTATGAGTGGCTCATGATGCCCTTCAGACTTATAAATGCCCCTGCAGCATTCCAGCAGTTCATCAACATTATCTTCACATATTTACTTGACATCTACATTATAGTCTACTTGAACAACATATTTATCTTCTTCTCAAACAAGGCCACTCATAAGGAGCATGTCCAGGAGGTTCTCTGTTGTCTCTGGAAACATGAACTATGTATATGCCAAACCTGAAAAATGTGAATTCCACACTGACACTACCAAGTACCTCAGCTACATCCTCTCTTCAGCCAGACTTACATATGATGTCCATGGAGAAAGTCAAAGCAATCAAGGATTGGCCAGAACCTTGGAAGATCCACAATGTTCAGTCCTTCCTTGGCTTTAGAAATTTCTATAGGCATTTCATTCATAATCATTCTCACATTGTCATTCTGCTCACTTGCCTTACCTGCAAGGGTATTCTATGGCATTTCTCCAATGCCTGCCAAACTGCCTTTCACAACCTCAAAGAGGCTTTCACCTCCACTCCTATTCTTACCCATTGGGTTTTGGACACTCCCATCATTGTAGAAACCAACACTTCTAACTACACTATTGCCAGTATCCTCTCCATTCACTGCTTAGATGAGGAGATCCATCCTGTCAGCTACTATTCCAGGATGCTTCACTCCACTGAACTCAACTACAACACCCACAACAAGGAGCTTTTAGCTATTCACAAGGCTTTCCAAACTTGGCGTCACTACCTAGAAGGCTCCACTTCTCCAATAAACATTGTCACAGACCACAAGAACCTAGAGTACATCTGCAAACTAATCCTAAGCTGTGAAACTCTGTACAGCTCTGTACAGAGTGCTACAGTTGTTACAGTGTCACATAAAGGTCTCCTCCTGTGCAGTTACACCACAGAGCCCACAGCACTGTACAGATTCGGAAAGCTGTGCAGCTCCAGAATTTCCATGATCACTGTGTAGCATGTACGGTGCCCACAGGTACCTACAGGTGGACAAAATTCTACTTTACTTTTTTTTTCTTTTTGGACACTTCTCTTAATGTTCATGTACAATATATATATTATTTCTACTAAGGTACATTGTACATACAACATGTTGTCATTGTTGTCATTGTTGTCATCATCATTGTCAATATAGTGGTGTGACAGCCACTGCCACTGTGTTGTCATTGTTAACATAGCAGTGGCATGGTTTCTGTGCCATTCTCATCTGGGGAGTGTCATCTCCTCCCCATTGACATGGTGGTGGCCATGTGGTGACTGCTGCCACTGCCATGTCATCTTTGTTGGGGGCATCATCATCAATATAGTGGTGGTGTGACAGCCACTGCCGTTGCATCATCATTGTTGACATAGCAGTGGCATGGTTGCTGTGTCACTGTGCCATCCTTGTCTGGGGGGCATCATCAAGTCATCATCAACATGGTGGTGACCACATGGTGACTACTGCCACTGCTGTATTGTCCTCATCAGGGGCATCATTGTTGATACAGTGGTGATGATGGTGGTATGATGGCTGCTGTCACTGTGTCATTGTTATTTGATATGTTGTGATGGTGGTGGTTGCATGGCCACCATGCTGTCCTTGTCTGGGGGGCATTGTCTTGTTGTCGTTGACACAATGGTGATGGCTGCATGGTAGCTGTTTCCACCATATTGTCCTTGTCATTGGCATTAACTTGTTGTTGTTGTTATCAACATGGTGGTGGCCATGTGGTGGTGGTGGTGGTGGTGAGGTGGCTGCCATGTAATCCTTGTTGGAAACAGGGTGAGGGCATCATCTCATCCCCCTTGTTGTTGTTGTTGACAACATGGTGGGGGCTGGACAGTATGCATTTTCCTCATCAAGGGGAGGTGCCAGGACACCACATTGTTATCATTGATGTGGTAAGGAGAGGCACCAGGACACCATGTCACCATGCTCTTATTGTTGATATGGTGGGAGCTGGACAGAACACATCATCGTCATCGTCATTAGTGCAGTGGAGAAGGGCTGGGACACCATCATCATCATCAACACAGTGGGGGACTGGATGGGACACATTGTCATTGCCATCATTGGTGTGGCAAGAGATGAGCAGTTGGACTTGAAACAATAAGGTAAAGGTGGAGTCATTTGGATGTGGGGAGAGAAGTTGTTGCAACGAGTGTGACACAAAATGAACCTGATTATGTAATGCAATTCACTCCAAAAATCACAAGTCCCAGCCCATTAGGGATGGTAAACTAACTAGGATTTACAATTAGTAGTATCTATGTAGTTACTACAGTCTCTATTGGTACTGTGCCATCAAGCCAGTGTGCCATACTGTGATGACCTGTGACATATGTGGAGCTGAGTGCCTGTCACATCACTTAGCTATAGTGCTGTCACACTGTGCCACCAAGCTGGTGTGCCATAATATGATAGGATATGGGACTGGGTGCCTTGTCATATGGCTTGGCTGTCATACTATCAGGTTCTGTAACCATCTGCTATTTTTGGTTGAATACTATAGTAATGCTGTCATATTTAGTCACATTCTGTAACAATCTGTACTAATGCTGTCATATGCTGTAAAGTCTTACAGCCTGAGCTAAAGAGTGTATTTTGCAGATGTATCTGTTATGGTTGTGTTATTATGTCAGTCTGTTTTTTTCTTTTCTTTCACTTACTCCGACCCTGGCCTCTGCTGGGAACATTATCTCTTCATTGTATCACTGACCCGGCAGTGTCTTTACCCCACTTTCTGGCCTGATGCCATTCCTTTGGATCCTACCGGATCAGGCCCTGGACTTATTCCATGACTTTCTTGTACATTTTTCGGACAGCTTCTCTCCTCCGCCGCTTCTCTCACAACAGCGTCATGCTCCCACCTCTTTCCCACTTACTCATACATATTGACCAATCCGCAGTAGTTCCGTCCGATTCTATAGACTTCCTTTGCTTACATACATATGAGTATTTATACCTATGCTGCATGTATCTTAGACTCCATTCTTGATCTGCTGTTAAACTCGGATCCTCCTGGAGGAAGTCCAGAGTTTCGGAGTGTTGGAGGTACCGAGGGGTATGGGGTGAGTCAGAGAGGGGTGAGGACTCTCGGCACAGGACTTATGTGTTGCGCCCTTGTACTCGTGGTCCTCAGAGTCAGAGGTCAGAGGAGAGTCTTAGAGACTCAAGTGCAGGAAGACAGGAGGTAGTTAAATCAATATTCAAACTGAGTAGCTACAGTGTGAATTACAGAGTTTATATACAAACAGAGTTGCACTGGATTCATAAGCCAGAACAGAGGGTTACTGGAGTATTACAAATGTTAGTAAGATGGAACAAGGAAATAAGTAAGACTGGAATATAAACACCGGAGTACCAGAGCTGTGCGAAGCACAGGTCTATCGGAAGGAACAAGAAGTGAAACTAGTATAAACAGAGTAAGTAAAACAAGGATATACATATGAGTAACGGAAATGGTCCGAGGGTCAGGTGACCCGAGGATAGGAGAATAACTCTGGAGTTGGTGTGGAGTTAAGGAGCGGAGACCGGAGTTGGACTTGTAAAAAAGCGGCATATGACATCTGCGCAATCTTAGCATTGTTTTTTGAACCACCCCTGGACTTCTACTAGCCGCTGCATGCTATTGAAGTGCTCTGTGTGTTCCAAGGTGATTTCTTGTGAACCCCCTTCGCATACCTTAGACCATCAACCATTCCGTCAACCGTATCTTCAGATTGAGCCTTGGCTACTCCCGTCGCTCCAGATCTTGTTCACAATGCTACGCATAACAGTATCTCACTACAACCAAGCTCCTCACCCACTAGCAGGCCCAGTGGTTGGAGTTCCTCTTCCAATAAAACATGGTGATCCACTTTTGCCCTGGATGTCTCAAAGCTAAACCTGATGCTTTAACTAGACAATGGGACATCTACCCAAAAGAAGAGGATAAGAACTACACTTGCATCAATCCCCACAATTTCCACCCCATCTTCACTCAAGAACAGCTCACATCATCACTCCAGACTACTTACCTTGAGTCCCCAGTACTCCACACTAGTGCCATGTTTGATCAGGAGAAACTCCACAATAATATTCTTTCCACTCTTCCCTCTGATTCCCTCACTTTCATCCATCTCTCCAGCATCCTTCACCAACTCCCACTGGTCTGTTGACCTCAATGGCTTCCTCCACCTCAATGACTGCATCTACATTCTGGACTCCAATGATCTTCATCTATATGTACTCTGCTTTAAGCACAACCATCCAGTATCCAGTCACTTCAGTCAGAACTGCACCTTGAAACTGATTCAGAGAGAGTACACTTGGTTTGGAATCTGTACATTTGTTAAAAAGTATGTTTCCTCCTATACAGCCTGCTCTCACACCAAGGTTCTGAGACATAAGCTCTATGGACTCCTGAAGCAGCTTCCCATTCCTGAAAAATCATAAAACTCCATCTCTATGGATTTCATTGAGCAACTCCCCACTTTCTCCAGTTTCACTGCAATCCTTGTTGTCATCAACTGCCTCACCAAGCAGTATATCTTTATCCCAACCAATGACAAGATCACATCCCCAGAGTTGACCAAGTTGTTCCTACTCCATATGTTTTCCAAGCACAGAGTTCCTTTCCACATCACCTCCAATCAAGGCACCAAATTTGTATTTTACTTTTTCCACTCTCTAGGAAAGGCCCTCAACATTTGACTCCATTTTACCTCTGGATACCATCCCAAAGGCAACAGACAGGCCAAGTGTATAAACCAGACACTTGAACAGTATTTGTGTCTTTACTGCAACTACCAACAAGATAACTAGTTCAAACTCCTGCTCCTAGCAGAGTTCATCTACAACAATGCTCCAAACACTATGTTACACAAAGCATACACAACAAGATCCAGACCATTGAAAGTTGTTGACAATCAAACCAAAAAGGCGAAGGTAGCAAAAGATGTGCACAAGGGAATGAGCCTTGACACAGATAGAGCAAATCTAGAGCTCACAGAGGTTCACAGAGGTCTGAAGAGATGAGACTAGAATATATAGGGCTGAGCATGGGTATACCCCCACATATCTGAGCCAGTACCCACACCCATATCTGGCAAAATACCCACACCCATATGGTGAATACAGATTTGACCACAGGTATGCTATTGCTAGTGCTATGTCAATGTGTCATCGTCATCAGTGCAGTGGTGGTCATGCCATCATGCTGTTGCTGTTGCATGCATAGTGGTACCACTATATTGTCGCTGCCATTGCCACATATCACATTGTCCCCATCACTGTCCCCATCCTTGTTTGAGAATGGTGTTGATAAGCAATGGTGCTTGTGTCCTGGCAGTGGCCTGGGTGCACATCATGTCATTGTCGTCACCATGGCATGGTCACTGCCACCATGCTGTATTGTCCTCATCAATGACATGGTGGGAGCTGGATGTTACGCGTAGTGTTGCGAACGTAGATCCGGAACGTCGGACGCGGCCGAGGTTCAATCCGAAGGTGCGGACAACAGGTCAGTCATCGGGTCGAAGGTTAACGAGGGGAGTTTGCTAGGAATCGCCTAGGAACTTTCAGAGCAACTCAAGAGCGTGCAGCGGCTCACAGAGATCCCGGGGGCTGGTTCAAGAAACAACGCTAGATTGCGAAGATCAAGAATGAGACTCCGAGTACAGGCAGCCGCGGTATAAATACTCGACAGTACGTAAGCGACAGAAGTCTGTAGAATCGGACGGAACTACTGCGGATGAGTAAATACGTATGTGTCAATGTGAACAGAGCGGAACGACGACGCCGTTGTGAGAGAAGCGGTGGAGGAGAGAGGCTGTCCATAGCAACATACGGAATA
>JBBPTZ010000240.1:0-30265 GCA_038094315.1 Phylloporus cf. tubipes | reverse complement strand
AGCCCCCCTGGCTGCCGAATTGACGATGAAAGACGCGCGTGGTCCTCCTGCGTTTGTTCGGCGCATCAAGAGAGGCAAGTCTGACATGCTGCTATGCACGACAGGCCATGCTGGTGAAGCTGCTACGAAGGGCCTGTCTCATGGTAACAAGGGCACGATAGCTCAAGATCCGCAGCTCGACTCCGAGCAGGAGGAATTCAAGGGCCGGTGGCAGACGGCACGTCAAAAGCGATTCCAAGACCGGAAAGGGCGTTCGAGCGGATGTTACCTTGTCTAACTGAACAACGATGTAGAACATATTGAGGGTGATATATCATATTTGCGCATTGCGCCGAGGCATGTGTAGTAGTCCATTGTAAATTCAAACAGGAGCATGTGCTCAACAATTATATTGTACCGGGTAGTCAGCCCAGCGAAGGGTGGCTTTGAGGAATGCGAATTATCTGGGTTGTTCCCCCTTTGTTTGTAAAGAACCCACCTACGACCAGCGGAAGTGTTACTCTATGCTAATCCCTATTTAACACCCGGGCCGGCGAGGACAACAAAGAGAAAACCACCCTCACACTCGACGAGGTCGATATACAATCGTTTGACAAGCACTCAGGAATCGAAAGAGTCCCATCCGAATTCAGGTTCCGTTGCCTGAGACAACGTCTTGGCAGCGGGAACGGTTTTGTGATCCACGGAACTTTCCTTCATGCTCGAGTATTTCGGAAAAATTAACTCGACAAGGTGCAGGTGTGTGGAAGGTTAACAACAAGTTACAGCTGGCAGGTGAGCTCTGTAGCCTTTTTAGAAAAGACAAACTTGCACATGACAGCATTGGGTCGAGGAGGTCTGGGTAGAGTTAGGGCGATAACTTGAACTCTTAAAAATTGACGGTCCTGGGATCATGAGGCGGGCGGACATCCGTACTGCCAAAGCTAATCCGTGACATGAGCGGATCGCGGCTGAGGATGCTGTGAATCGTCTATGGAAACTGACTATCGTTAGCAAATGAGCCATGGGATCGTAACTACCTGAATGTCCGGGAGAAAGACATAATGTGGCCTATCCGGCTGGTAGTTTGCTTATCATTTCCTGCAACAACTGGACGAGGTACAAGCAAATGGTAAAGTAAATGGTAACCTTCCAAGTGGTCGTTTCCACCGCGAGACAGCTCCAACGACCGACGACATCAAGTACATCAGGCTCACCTAAGAAGCTGGAGTCAGTCATTGCATTCACTGTATTAGATGGGACCCTGTTCAATATCGCATTCACACGCAAGCAGCTAGATCGAAATTTACTTGACCGTGCACGTGTAGGCGTACTACTCGTGATTAGAGTAGCCAATCCATGATTACCTACGCAGAAAATTCATCCGTAGCAGTAGATAATATCCCTGGCCGCTGTGCCCACTGAGATCGAGGTCAACAGAGTTCATTGTCTGGACATCAGTTATCTGGATTGCCACGAGCTTGGTAAGGATATCGAAGATGCCAAACGAGACCGGTTCGCTCGCGAGTTTTGCGACCTTTGCGCACATCGGATTATGGCTCTTCACTGAACAATAGTGGATCATAGGCGGAGTACAACTGAACTATGAAAAGACCGCGGAATGCACGCACTACAACCCATACTCGTTGATCCTTTTTATTCCAACACGCGCTACATCAGTAAAGGTGTTCACAAAACACAAGCAAGCCCATTTGAGTACAAGAGCCGTCACACCGGACAACCATAAGTCACAAAGAACAAAGGTGGCAACTGAACCACTGGTCGTCGTCGGTTTGCATTGAATGACAACAGAGACAGCATGTAAATGCCGACTGAGGGCCCAAGCGTATCATACTACCATTGGTTCACAGGCAGGGAAGTACAAAGGATGCCTATTCGCGTAGTTTTCAGCACTCTTTTAATTAGAATCCGGTGTATGAGGTCCTACTCACGAGCGTCCGCAAGGTCTCACGCTACGATTGAGCAAGATACGAGCAAATAAATATTATTGGAGTCTGAAAAGTTTGGTCAGAATGAGCATGCTCATGACTTGATTGAGATCGTTTACCTCGCAAATGACATACAACACTATCTTGCGCGACGGATCAAAGGCCCGATACCAACTACACAACTCATTCATGCAACCAGAGGTGAATGGAAGAGCCAGTGTAACACGGAGCGACTAAAGGCATGCTGGTAGCGAAACCTAGATTGGCTTGATTTTGAAGTGGAGAGAAATGAGGGAGAAAATGAGGCACTAGACAAGAATTATGCTACCGCTTCAGGAAGAAATATAAACACATACCTTCAAATCCTGCACCAGATAGTAAAATACGCGGAGTCCTTCTGGGTCCTCGCTGTCCTGGATGTCGACCAGGGAACCGATTTTCGCAGTCTGACTGACTATTGATATAATTCGCCAAAGGTAAAACAGCACAAACCTCAAATGCAATGTGATCATTTCCGATACGGATTTCGAGCTCCTGTTTCCCAACGATATTCTTTTTTGGCCAGTTGGTGTCATCTTCCCTGGGTAGGTGATAACGCGACAGTGATACACCGGGTGAACCAGGTGCTTACCTCGTGATCTCGCTGGACTCGACGATGTGTTTAAGCTCCTTGACCACTAACGGCCCGACCCACACTGGAGAAGGCAAGGTGAGTCGAGCAGAGGATAGAGTGGCGCCGCTTGCTTACTTTCTTTGCGAATAAGACTATCGTTTCTGTAGTTCGAGTTGTTTGCATATCGCAAGCGGCCATGCGAGTACTCGAACTCGAGAAATTCGTGGCCATGCTTGCCCGAATGGCCAGTGCTGCATGAAACGTTCAACCCTAATCCCACCCGAACAACACGCATACATACTAGTATCTAGAACGACATTAGCACACCGTATACGATGCCATTTAGCCATGCATACCTCAGGTAGAATGGATCACTGTCGTGCGAGCTCATCGTGGACGAAAGTTGAAAAGAAATGTTTTCGACTTTCAAAGGTCTGGTAAGCAATCCGGAAGTTACCGGATCGAGTGCGAGAAATCCCACTCCTTCAATTGCTCGCTGCATTCAAGATGCTGTCTCGTTCGTCGCGTCCGTCGTGGACAGCGCTGGCGAGATGGGCGCGGTACAACACCACCAAGCCACCGTATGTCTTTATTTCTCCTCCCACCGAACTGCGTCAAACGTTTAACAGGGCCCCAAAGACGGACGAAACACCCGTCGTCGTACTGTCCGAGGCCGACATCGCCTCCATGGTCATCCCCGGCCGGGCACTCTACCCCCCGACGACCATTCCTCGCACACACGGCATCCCCGTCGCCGAGATTCACCTTCGTTCGCACAACCATTACCCGCTCGACCTCTTTGCGCACTTTGCTGGACACGCAGCGAGCGCGTTGGGTATCCCTGCGACGCGTCCCATCCCTCTTCCAACGCAGCGTTCCATGTGGACTGTCCTCCGGGGGCCGTTTGTCCATAAGAAAAGCCAAGAAAACTTTGAACGACGAGTGCATAAGCGGGTCATAAAAGCTTGGGATGCAGACCCGGTCGTCTTGGACAGGTGGGTGCGCTACCTGCGGAAACACCAGATGCCCGGCGTTGGCATCCGAGTTACGACATGGGAGCGAGCGCCGTTGGGTGTCGGCAAACAGATATTCGAGCAGGCAATGGGAAAGATACGCAGCGAACCGGAGGAGATCAAGGTGTTGGCGGAAAAGATTGTGGAACAGGAAATGTCGGCAGCAAACAAGGGAGGGCAGTCACCCACAGAGAAACTACTCATCCCCAAGGAGTCATGACATCTTTCAGAGCACTCGCGCATCGTCAACAATACAATTACAGCTGGTACTAGTTGCGGTGAATGACATCCTGAGCGTACTTATAAGATCCTGGTGACGGAGTCACTTTTCGAATTGATCCTTGACATATTGCCGAAGTATGTTCATCGCTTCGCGTTTCACTGCCGGAGGTATACTGGCTGTAGCTGGTCAACAAAACGAGGCGCGTCGTGGCAACCTCGTGCCCACCTTGGTCGGGCGGAGATATCTCCTCTAGCACTGCCCGGAAAGAAAGCATGTCCATTGACCGTGCGCATTCTGCAAACGAGTTCATCACATTATCTCATCCACGAGGAAAACCAAAGATACCCTTTGCACGGTGACGCATCTCGTCTATCCACCCATGTTCCGAGAGCTTGGACGTGAGAAGACGCAGAATTCTGTGGTCAAGGCGACGTAAAAGGAGGTCAGGGGAGAAACAACTCGAAGGCGCACCTGTCCCATTCCCCATTTTCGACCATGCGGCGGTGGATTTGGGCATAGAATTCGTCTGTTTCAGGCGTTATTTTGGACATGGGTGGAGCTCCTCCCCTCTCGGAGGTTGACGGCGAGATTCTAGATGGTTCAACCACGCTACGAATAAAGTATCCCAATCACCAGTGCACGACCAAGCCAACGCGATTGCCTTGTAGCTTGTGATTTGCCGCCGCGCCAGTTCAAACTCTCAGGGTCCTTCCAAAAATGGACAACTTTTGGTCGTTGTGCGTCTCATCGCTGCTCAGCGCTGTTGATATCAGCTCTATTATTGAAGGTAGGTACGGCCATGTCATTCAAGATTCAAGCTCCAGGTTTCCCAAGCTCGCTAGGCTGAACTTCCTTTAGCTAAACTACCTATGACTCATTGGGCCTCCGAACCAGGAAACTTCGTAATAGGATCGTTATGGGATCTCCTGAGGCTCTACGGTACCATATGGTCGCTCGAGTCGTTACGCCGTGCGTCCTGCCACACAGCACGTTGGCGTGACAGAACATCCGAATCGAAGATCCGCTAGGCGGCGGCAACTGAAAAAAGCGCATTGTGCGGCGCCCAAACCTCATCTTGCCGTAACTCGTTTTCTCTTTTAAAGTCCTTCCCTGTTCTTCCACCGATCTCAACGCTCTCACGCATACCATGTTGAAACTCAACAAGCTCGTGCTCGCACTTCTTAGTATTGTCGTTGCCGCGGCTGCTTCCCAGCATCTGGCGCAAGACACGAATCCAGTCCCAGTTTACGGGCGGTCGCCAGACAGTGGTGTTAGTAACTCGTGTTACCACATGGGACCGGAGTAAGTGTTTATGCAATGTGTATTGTCCTGTCGTTTATGGGTTTCTATAGTCAGGATCAACACTGTGGCCCTTAGTTGCGAGCGGCCTATCTTTTCGTGTAACAGATGACACTATGCACCTTGCTAACGAGGCCGGAGAAAAGGGCCTTCCTCTTACTTGTCAACACCTACATATATCCGCTGTAATATCTGCTTGTCTCCCTTGTGTACTTGGTGAATCTCAATTATCAAGGAGTGGCGCAGTTTATAGGGAAAGGAAGGATTTCAAGAGTTGTGATGCAGATCCCTCAGCCAGCCCACATGCTTCTGAGAAGTTCTGATGACCGATTGACACCTACCGTTTATCATCTCATAATATCCGCTGTTCCCTTTGACCATCCACAAGCAAGCTGTTAGCAGATGGCCAGCGTCAGCAGGTTGTCGATTGTCCCAGTTTAGCCGCCTCAAAACTACATGTAGGCCAATAGTCACGTGCACGGCAGCATACCTTCCTTGACAATGTTGATATCGCGTCGGGCGTTGTTGGTGTTCGTGGCGTCGCCGACACTAAATGGGTGGAGGAACAGATGCGGCCAGGGGAATCAGAAGAAGAACAAGATCATGCCGCCATTAAGGACGTGCATGGCGATGCGACATGTCCATATGGTTAGTCCGCACGTAAGTAGCCAACAGCAGCCAGTGCAGCCAATTGTTTCATATTTCAGGACTGGACGATGTAGCGAGCCGCAAGTCCGCAGGGCCGCTCAAATCCTACACACGGTTGACACGGCAGAACGGCGCTGACATAGAATTTCCGCTTAGGCGGTCCGAGAGCCTTGCGTTTAAACCTTGCCCTTCGTTGTTCTCTTCATTGTCTCACTCGCTCGTTACTTATACCCATTCTGAAGTCCAACAGGCTCGTACTTGCGCTTCTTAGCATTGTCGTTGTCGCGGCTGCTCTCCCAATGCATTTGGAGGAGGACAAGGATCCAGTCAAAGTTTACCAGCGTACCTCCTCGCCACGCAATCATTTTTCCCCATGTCACGTCGCACAGGAATAAGTGTCCGTCGTGTATCGTCGTATGTCGCTTATGAGTTTCTATAGTGAAGATGGACACATTAGCAGCACATGTTGAGGTTTATGGACCACCGTGGCGGGGAGCTCGTAGTCGCGAGCCGGCCTATAGCAGACGTACTGATATTAATTCTGTACTGTGCGATAGACCGTATCGCGGCACTGCTCGACATACTGTCATTGGACGATAGACTCGGATCGCACACGGTGATACACCCGTATGATCTCTTCATCACTACACTACTGAGCCCGCACACCTTTATTATGAACGTCGTTTGAAGCCCTATACTTTGTTTATCACAGTCCTTTAACTTTTAGAATCATTTATGTCTTTGCTGTTTTTCGAAGTTGCCACATGTCATTGAAACTTTTATTCTGTGTATACAGATGGTCCTGAGTACTAAGATCGAAGAGTTAGCATCTAATACACACCTCACGAGGCCGGGGTCATTTATGAGAACGAGCACAGAATGCCAGGCCACTTACATTCACCTTTCCCCAGCAAAACTGTCCAAGAAAAAATAGCATGTCTTTTCAAGTATAATTTGCAGTTGTATTTCAGGCGAATGGTAGGTTCTTGAATTATCATGTAGGAACTAGCAAAGAGATCTAGGTTAAAAACAGAATAGCAAGCTGGCAATACAGTAAGTTGTCGTCATTGCGTATGGCCCTCAAGATCAATCATCTTGCTGGGCAGGAAAACAGAGATACAACATGCATCAGAAGACGGTTCAAAAGATGTAGGATGGCAGTTCCATGCGGTTAGCAAAACAGAGGTGAGCAATGCAATGTCCGAGTGGGAGAACAAAAGCGAAGAATAAAGATAAAGCTGGTCAAAGGGCGGGGCGGGAGCAGTCAGGGATCACGACCAGAGGGTTGCTGAGCACGGCGGCAAATGTCGTCATCTAGAAAAAAGTCATCGTCACCCTCCATATGGGTGCCTTGGTGACATGCAGCAGCGTGTTTCCACCTGTGCGACTAAGTTCGCAATTTCAAGGATCTCGTTCGGTACGCACCAATAGAGTTCTTTTACCTACGTTGCATTCGGTCAAATGGCCATCCTGACTATGAACGTTTCGACGACTTGCCTTGACATCTATACTTTTGATACTTTCGACAAGTACCCATTTCTTACATCTGTGGCACTTCCCTTCCTGTATACTCGTCCGCTCGTTCTTGGCTGGATTATTGCGCACAATTTTCCGGAAAGCGACAGGCGGGGAAAAAGGGCGGGAAGATGTAGAGGAGATTCCTGGATAAGTCTGATGAAAGCTACGCACGCGCAAGATGGCGGACATACCGTGGGCATACTGCAAGTGGTAGCTGGGCGGGCGCATTGCCAATTTAGCAACTTCACAAATGGATTAAAAGTGAACAACAGGACTCTGTAAAAGGTGTGGTGTTAACGGGCAAGATGAATGCGCTTTCAGACACGTGCCACTTGTATGCGGAAAACTTCATCGAGAGCCAGACCATCTCGCCTTTGCCGCCACGAGAAGGGCTCTCGATGCAAATCGGGCAAACGCCGACCTTGGTGGCTCCGCGTCCCTTGACGAAACGTGGAGTATACAAATCCAGTGTGTCTCGCGGTTCGTTGTAGACTCCCGTCGGACGCATAGAATCAGCTAAGAGCAAAGGAAATCTAAAGAGGGTACGTTTAATCATGAGCATTCCCCAAATGAATAGAACGAACGTTCCGTCAGCCAGTCGCATATAGGAACTGACTGGGAAACGCAAATAGAAAAGCGGAAACTGTGGATGGTAAGGTACATCAGTAGGAAGTTGTCGTCGAGTCACTGTCCCGAGGGAAGGATTGGTGTCGGCGGAGGCTGATTCAGGAACGCTTGTAGGGCGTGTCTTCATGCGCTTGTTTGGCATCTCGTCGCCATCGCGGCCGCGTGACGCTTTCTTCCGCTTGCGTCCGGTGGTGCCCCTCGCAGGCTGATAATCAGAGTCGGGGGAAGAGGTTCGCATTGAGTGACTCGGTGAGGGCTCTCGTCCACAGTCGGTAGTTTGGTGACTAGAGTGGCCATTCGATCGCCTTAGGCCATAGGGTCTCTCCATGATTGGAGAGCTAGGTGGAGAGCTATGTTGTGGACCAACTCCGCGTCTGAAACGGTCGGAAGATTCGGGAGATGATACTGGAGTAAGATCCGACAAATCTGACAGAGGTGATGAACGGTCTTGAGATGAAAAAGAATGAATGTCGTTTTCGATGGCAGCAGATTCATCCGCCGCCGCAGATATAAATTTTTCGATGAGGGAGACTCGTCCTATAGCATTTGGGGAATCCTGGGAAGTCTGGTCACAATCGATCCTGAACGGGGAGGTTCCATCGGCATTTGAGAGCGCTGGCGAGAGAAATGACGAGAGGCGAGGGTTCCTTCGTGTGACAGGGGATACCTGGGAGTTGACAGTGTTCCATTCTCGAGGAAAATCGCCTACAAACTGTCGCTCAAAGGGAGTACCTCCTGATCCCTGGGACGGCGGTGATATTTCAGGATAAACCAAGGAGGGAACCTGTGAGACTGGTAGGGGGCTTGGAGAAAACACCATTTGAAAGGCCGAAGGAGTGATGAGAGCGCGCGGCGTGCCCATCATGGATGGATACGCGGGTACACCCGGCCAAAGCAATCTGGTACTTTCCTGTGTTCGATCTGGTGTCGATGAGATGGGCGTGTATGTCGTAGTGTTGCGCGCGGGCGAGGCGCGATAGAATGTGTAGTTGTCCTTGTACAAGTGTAGATCGCCACAGAAAACATCGGTAGACATTTTGAACTGTTGGAAAAAGTTTGATCGCAGTCGGTCGTTCGGTACAGCTCTGCTCACCTCTGTCGAAATGATAATCCGAGAGGCAAGTCGAGACGAAGGCGAGAAATCGCTGATAGCTTCACGGAGATTGAATATTTACATCTCCGTTTGAATCGGCATGGTATGCCGAAATCGTACCTTGTACAGTGACGCTCGTTATGATTCTTCTCGGCCTGCTCGCTTCTAGCTTGTTCCTTCTGGCGTCCGTCCACCATGCAAAGGCTTCTGCGCTGACCACCATCATTGCTCCAAACGAACGCCTCTGCTTCTACGCAGACGTGGACAAGGCAGGCGAAAAGCTCGGGGTAGGTGCATACTTGTCCAGACCCACAGAGTACCAACCTTCTCTAGTTTTACTTTGCAGTACGTATTGGCTCGCACGGGCCATGTTGCGTTTTCTAACCGTTGCGCCAGGTTCAATCAGGAGGCTCCTTCGACATTGACTTTGATATCAAAGACCCCAACGAGAAGCTACTTCTCGATGGGCAACGTGAACGTTCGGGAGACTATGTCCTGACTGCAAACACAGTCGGAGAATACTCGTTTTGTTTCGAAAATGACATGTCCACGTTGACCGACAAGCTGCTTGACTTTGACATCATGGTCGAGAGCGAACCTCGCAGAGAGGTGGCAGCCAAGCCTGGTCAGGTTTCGGACCACACGAGCCCGATCGAAGAGAGCATCTACCGGCTCAATGGCATGTTCATGAACATCAAGCGCACCCAGAGACAGTAAGTGCTCCGCTGGACATGTTAACAGGACCGCTCACGTGGCCCCAGCTTCCACACGCGAGAGACGCGAGGTTTCTCCCTCGTCAGGTCCACCCAAAAGTACGCATCGTTGCTTGCGTAGGCGTTGCACCCAGCTGATCACCTCTGCAGTCGGTTATTCTGGTATGCCGTATGCGAGAGTCTGGCCGTCGTTGGAATGGCAGTGTATGTGATCCCATGCAAGATGATGGACTGACCTCTGACTAGAGAATAGTTTGCAGGTGTACGTTCTACAGACCTTTTTTACCAAGACGGGTCGTCGGTACAAAGTATAGGTACTTGATTTGTACCCTTTCCGTCTTTTCTTTACATAGGTCGTTACCGTAACGAGATAAGATAATTGATAACTCGGACTCGATCCGTATGCGGTACAATATTCCTCGAGATCTCCTCCATGGCCAATGTACAGACACAGACGACCATCATTCCCCACAGCCAAGAACCGTATGTAACTAGGACATATCCAAACGAATCCGAGCTCGACATCAGGCTTGAAAATGCCGCGCTTGCCCAGGCAACTTGGAGGAAACGCAGTCTCAAGGACCGTGTCGAGATTGGCCACAAGTTTGTGGTATGTGCGAACGCGCCTCGTATGATATAGTATGCACAGAATGCTTCGCAGTCGGCGTTCAAGGCCATCGGAGACGACAATCTGAAGGCCCTTCATCTGGAGCTCACCCTGCAAATTGGTCGGTACGTTGGCTTCACCCGAATCACGAAAGTCAACTCATCTGGGCCTGATCAAGACCTGTGAGCCAGGTCGCCGGGGAGATCAGAGGGTTCCTGTCTCGCGCAGAATACATGCTCTCCATCGCAGAGTCTTGCCTCTCAGACGCATCTCTCAAGGACACCGATCTGCCTGGATTCAGGCGGTACATCAAGCGTGAGCCCCTGGGCATCGTGTTCGTGATCGCGCCTTGGAAGTAGGCATTATTTATCTCTACCAGTCCGTCCTATGCTGATCTACACCAGCTATCCATATCTCGTGACCATCAATTCCGTCCTTCCCGCCATCGTGGCTGGCAACGCAGTACTGCTCAAGCCCTCCCCACAGACGCCACTGGCGGCGGAACGCTTCGTCGAAGTACTTCACAAGGCAGGCGTACCAGAGGATCTCGTACAAGTGCTACACCTGTCGCCCGGGTTGACATCCTACGTTGTCCAACACAACCTGGTAGACTTTGTTTCCTTTACCGGGAGCGTCGTTGGAGGTCAGGCCGTGGAACGCGCAGCGGTCGAAGCGGCTGGGTTCAAGGGCGTTGCACTCGAGGTATCTTGAAAGAGATTCCGTAGATGTTCGGCTGACTCGATGCTGGCAGCTCGGGGGGAAAGACCCTGCGTACGTTCGTCCGGATGCAGACCTCAAATATACCGTTGCAGAGCTCGTGGATGGTAAGAACCGGATGCAGTCTAGTGTCCCTTGCCTGAGATGACCTTTCTCGTCAAGGTGCCATGTTCAATTCGGGTCAAAGCTGTTGTGCCATCGAGGTAAGTGGGTAACACAGGCCTCCTTGCCCTCTCGTTTACTCCCATAGCGCATATATGTGCATAAATCCGTATACGATGAATTCGTGACGCAATACGTCGACCTCGTCAAGGTAACTGTCGTCGAGCCTCGATTCTTCAGAGCTCACACCACGCGCTGAAAGAAATACATACTTGGTGATCCTACCAAGCCCGAGACGTCTCTTGGGCCTGTCGTCAGCGTGGCGAGCGCTGACAGGATCCGCAAGCAAATTGCAGATGCGGGTGAGGGTTTCTCGGTATTCTCGCAGCGACGTCAACTTGACGAAGCATCTAGTCAAGGCGGGTGCCACGGCGCTCGTTCCCGAGGACCTGTTTTCGATAGCGCAACCGTGAGTACACCAGCGCGTCATCTGCTAGGCGCCAGACTTACAAACTGAAAAAGTGGGACTGCCTACGTTGCGCCCCAGGTATTGGTCAATGTCAATCACAGTGAGTCTACTTGTTGACGGGTGCATGACCACTGAGATGACACGTCACCTAGCTATGGACGTTATGATGGTAGGGGTTCTTTGAATAGACTAGAACCCTGCTAAGAGATGTTGCAGGAGGAAACGTTCGGACCGGTAATCGGGATTCAAAAGGTCAGCCAGAGTAATTGGTCGATGGAAAGATGCTGACGAACAGAACTCCAATAGGTATCTTCGGACGACGAGGCCATTCGCCTCATGAACGACTCCCCGTATGGACTGACGGCCTCCATATGGACGAACGCACAAGAAAACACTGATTCTGAAAAGGCGTTCTTGCGCATCGTCGACGAGCTGCAAACTGGAACCGTGTTTTTGAACAGGTGAGGAGGCGTCTTTATCACAACGACCGAGTCGTGGTCTCATGCTGGGTCGACAGATGCGACTTTCTCGATCCTGCGTTGTCATGGACAGGCGTCAAGAACAGTGGTCGTGGTGTCAGCCTGAGCAAGTTTGGTATGTTTCGATGGTGCACCTCGAGGGCAAACATTCACTGATCGTTTCTCTTGCTCTTTAGGCTACGACCAGCTCACGCGTGCGAAATCGGTGCACATGAAGATCAAGACGACATGACAATTGGATTGCGAGACTCGACGAATATACAAAGCGTGGTACTGATACGAGATGGGCGCGATGGGCGCCTTGACCTGTAGAATGGTGTCAATAAAAAGTCAATGATCCAGACGTGAGAGCGATAGAAATCAGGACCCTCGAGCGTATGATAGAGGGCCAGGGTTATGGTTCCTCAAAGAAGCACTCGGTCTGGTGCACAGCAATAAAATCATCACGAAGAGATGGCAATTCGATCGAGTAGGATTTGAGACGCTCACCTCTCTGCTTGTCATGCCACGGTAGAAACAAAAGGCCAAGACAAGAAAAGTGAAACTCAATGTCATCACGTGCTGCTGCCGACATGTTTCACGCATCAACAAACGTCCAACACGTAAAGGGCTTTGGATTGCACAGTACACAGGGAACAAAGGGGCGGGCTTTCATGGGAAAAAAGATTGAATGACGGGACTAGAAGTATAATATACGATGGCACCCATATACAGAGGGGATATGCTCGAGGTGGTTATTCAGTGATCCCGGGACTTTCTAGAATAAACATAAGCCGGTGATGTTGACAGAAAAAAGGGGGAGGTACCTGTATTCACCCTCGGCTGCAACGCTCAGCTCCTCTATCTCGCCCTGTGCGGTCGACAGCGCCTCGGCGGCAGAGGCAAAGTAGACCAACTGAGAGGGCGTCAGCGACAGGACAGCAGTCGATGATACGCTTACCTGTGCCTTGATGAGTTCGTTCAGGTTCTTGATAGGTTCGGGCTGAGGCCAAGGTCCGTTACACGATGGGAATGCAGTCGGCTAGCACGTACGTTTTCAAGAACGGTCTTCATGAGCGTGATGGCAACCTCTGTCTTTTGGACGAGATCGTCCTCTGCGTTCTCAATGTCGAGTCTTGCCTGCTCATGCCTGGCAGAACCTGCGGTCTTCAAGCTAGAGAGACGTTTCGGTCAGTAGAAGCGGGGGCGTAAGGGGCTACGTGCGATTGTTTGGCAGCGTCGAGTTCGAGTCTGCTAGTACGAACGGCTTGACGAGCCTTCATGGCGACGTTGATAGAGGTGGAGAGCGTGGTCTGCCACGGGTAGAGGTACTGCCTCTGGATGGCATCATCCTGCTGGATGCGCGCGCCGGCAATGGCGTCCCAGACGGCGGCATACATGACCAAGGCTCTCGCGAGCTTATCCTCGGTTCCCCCTGGTGCGGCTTGGAGCACGGCAGCGGCACTGGTTGCCGCACGACCGAGTGCATGGGGGAGGGTCTTGTGCTGTGCGGCGACGGGAGCGACGGGGTTGGGTGTAGGGAGGTTCGTCCCCCTAAGGTTGGTGGCGGCAAAGTTGGTGATGCCATGACCGATGTTCGTGGAGAGTTCGGTGATAGATTCTTGAATTTGGGTGGGATAGTCGTACGACTCGGACTCGTAGGCCTTGGTGATCCTGGGACGAAGTCAGGGTGGGTATGGTGGGCTGCGGACGACTCACTTGAGCAGGGCGAGATGAGCCTGGCGAAGTGCGTCGACGCGGGTCTCGAGGTCCTTGTATTCTGTGCTGCGGTGAGACGGGGAGGGAGGGAGGACGAGAGGGGCCCGCACCTTGGGGTAGTTCTGTGATGTCGCCTGGTGGAATTTGGCCGAGACGTTCGCGGGTCGCCTGCACGCTCGAATTGAATCCCTTGGCGAACTTGTTGGCCGACTGGCCGATGTTCAAGTTGGAGAGACTCGACTGCAACGTCTTCCAGCCGTCCATGATGATGTAGCGTTCGTAACAAGGAAAGAAAGGGCAGCGCCACCACCGAGGCGACGCGCGTTTCTGGTCGTTTGCTCTCATCATCCATGGACGCCATCTACAGACAGTCTGGATTCGACTTTTCGAACGCGATTCGGTCGGTTCTGTTCGCGATCGCAGTCTGCAGTCAGCTCACGCACGACAGGAACCATTTCTTGGCAGAAAAGGGTCTGCCTTTGCCCAACGCAACCAGCACCGGGACGACCATCGTCGGATGCGTCTTCAAAGACGGCATCGTCCTCGGCGCAGACACGCGCGCGACGGAGGGCGATATCGTCGCTGACAAGAACTGCGAAAAGGTGTCTGGTCTGCCATCTCGGTCTGCTCGCGCTGACCGCATCAGATCCACTACATCTCAGAGTCTATCCGCTGTTGCGGCGCCGGGACAGCTGCAGACACGGAATTCGTCACGGCCACCATCTCCTCCAACATCGAGCTCCACGCGCTCTCGACGGGCAGGAAACCGCGCGTGGTCACCGCCATGACCTTGCTCAAACAACATCTCTTCAAGTCCGTCTCCTTTCCCCCCCTTGCGGGAGATGTACTCATACACGTGCCAGACATCAGGGACACATTGGCGCAGCGCTCGTCCTTGGCGGCGTCGACATCACCGGCCCACAACTCTTTACGATCCATCCCCACGGCTCGACGGACAAGCTGCCCTATGTCACGATGGGTTCCGGAAGTCTGGCCGCCATGGCTGTCTTTGAGAGCAGTTGGAAACCCAACATGACGGTAATCTTGGCCTGCATCTCAAGTGCTCGCATCGCTGACGTCACCCCGTCCACAGCGAGAGCAAGCCCTTCAGCTCGTCACGGCCGCCATCTCGGCCGGTATCTTCAACGATCTCGGATCTGGCTCAAACGTCGACGCATGCGTCGTCACCGCAACAGGCACGGAGATGTTGCGCAACTTTGTCAAGCCAAACGAGCGCGTGGAAAAGGAGCGTAAATACACATTCAGGCGGGGAACCACAGCGTGGAAGAGCGAGAGCATTAGAAACTTGATCGTCAACGAGCATGTCACCCCTGTCGCTGAAGCCATGGATGTCAGCTAGATGAACAGATGTTGTATCACTTTGCATATACGCATAAAATATCAAGACGGCTACCTGTACAATCTATCTATACAGTCATTCAAGAAAAAAAAGATTGCCAACGATGGTTGTACATGTGCAAAGTAAAGATATGATGCTAGTTCAACGCCATGTCGGGTGCTGGAGACACTACTGCTACCAACACCGAGATATCTGAGGCGCCATGTCAGAATCTTGCGCCGACAACACACAAACACACTCACCATCAATTTTACCGCCCTTGAAGGTCTTGCCTTGTTCCCTCGCGCGTCGCGCAAACGGTATCTCGTCTTCCACGTCCCCATCGTCGTCCGCAAAACTCTTCCCTTTCCTCTCCGACACCCGACGTGCCCTCGAGCACAGCGCCTCGCTCAACATCCCAGCAAGCGTCCTCCGTCCGAGCAACCCCTTGCCGTTCCTCTGCTCCCCATCCTTCAAAAACGACCTCTTGAACCTCACGACTTCATCCAACACCTCCGAGTCCCACAAGTTGTCGCTCAATCCATCGCTCGCAAGAATAAGAATATCGTCCGCTTGCACAGGTAGCTCGAGAATCTGCGCGTCACTAGGTCGGGCCGAAGAGCTCGGTCCAAGCTGCACGGGAGTGTTGAAAGCCCACCACATTTCCGCACTGCGCCAGGCAATGTGCTCGTCCCGCACCAGCATGCCCATGCAGTCACCCAAATGCGCAATCTTGAGGACCGCATCGCATGTGGGCTTTGGCGAAGTAGGCAGGCTGAATAGCATCGGTCGATGCGAGGAAGAACCGGGAGGGGTCGGTGGTCGCGAATGCTGAAGAACCGCAACGAGCGCGGTCGATGATCCTGTCTTCAACGGGACGATCCTCGGCTGGGGAACCACGGGAATCTCGGGCGGTGGCAAGGACGCCGGAGACGGAACTACCACTGCATCGCAAGACCCCGTGCAGATCGGCGGTTCTTCGGGGATGGAGGTAAGAGATGGCTGTGCCAAAGTAGACCCCTCGGTCACGACATGCGCTTGAATCGTTTTCTCGTATGCACGCTCGAGAATCATGAGAATGTCCAAGCCATCCTCGAGATCCTTGAGCGAATCTTCCAGCTCTTGGTTGAGCTCGTCCATGTCCGCATTCCATGGCCACGCGTCATTAAGGGCTGTGCCTCCTGTACGCCTGGGTGAGGCGCTGCGGACCGGCGATCCCTCGCGCCGCTGAGATGTACAAGGATCAACTTCGAGGGCTTCGGCCGAACAGTGATGCATCAGACGCCGAGCAAAAAGAGCGCTGGGTGACGGATCCTGAGAAGACCGTTTCAATGTGCATGGATCTGAGGTCCCGTCAACGCCAGGACGAATGACTAGAATCGCATGTACATACCTTTAGCTCGTGACCAACCCCCGACCCCATCGGCCACGCCCATGGCGTTTTCACGAATAAAGTAGGCATCTTCGCCTACTTGGACAGCGAGACTTAGGTCTTCCGTAGGGACATCCTCAAAGAGAGGAGGTCCGGCAGAGACACAAGAGTTGCCCACGCCTGACTTGGCAGGCTTCTTGGCATGTTTCGGAATGCCGTATGCACCGACATCCAGATGGTACCGCATCCGATGGCGCTTGACACGCGGATGCGAGTCGGACTGATCAGAGAGCGAAACACCATAAAACGGTATCGGAGCAAAGGAGGAATACGGAAAGAAACCCGACGACTGATGCGAGGCGGGTATGACGGGTGGCGACGAGGAGTTCGCCTGTGGGGAGGTGAGTGCGAGAGAAAACGGGGGTTGACCAGCGTTGTGGCCCTGTCCGTGCGGCGAGTTGTGCGAGTGTGGGCTCGTCGAATGGGAAGCATTCTCGCCTTCCGCCTTGACGGGGAGACGGGATGTGGACAGGATGTGGGGATTGCCTGGGCGGGAACTGGGCGGTGGGGGAGGTGGAGGGGAGTCGAAGAAGGCAAGGGGCCCGGAAGAAGAGTTTGCAGTGTACAACGAGCGGGCAGACGGGACTGAGTTGGAGCGAACTCTAGATATCGCACTGGTTGATGTTGAGGGGCCGCGGGGCAACGCGGTGTAGAAGCGCTTCTGGATGGTCTTCATCGTCGGGCGAGGTGCACTCATGGTATTAGCGGGTCGTCCAGAACGACGACGAACTGGGTGTCGTCGCTGTCGGCGACGATGAAGAGAGAAGATGAGGAGATGAGATGATTGTGGACGGAAAGCAAAGTGTGGAAAATTGAAACGTGATGATGACCGGCTACACTCGGAAAAACCCGGGTTCCTCATACTCGCCGATCAATGACGCGAAGAACTTCAAGACTAGTACTTAGATACATATCCGAGCACGCCATTCAGACCTTTGCCGCGCTCGCAGTCACCTCCGCGTTCACCTCGTTCAGCGCCGCATCCGCCTTTTGCAGGTCCCGCTCGCTCAAACTTTTCAGCCCACTGGCAGCCGCAGGCGTACTTACACCAGAGTGAACAGATCCCGCACGCGACCGAACCTTCATCACCAGCGGGCTGTCGAACAGTGACACAGCACGGAAATGAACGATAAGACCTCGATAAGAATAGCCACTCACAACGGGTACCCATCTTCCTCCTCCTCGGCACCCCCTGGCCAGTTATACCCGCGGTAGTCACTCGTATTCAGTCGTTGCATCTGCAAAACGGTGAGCTGGAGTTTCCAGTTTCTGCTTTGGATAGCGCACCTCCTCGGTTAGCGTTCCAATGTCCCCCGGGGTCGCTATCCCCGACATGCGCAAACGAGGGCTCGCAGGCGCCGACAATGGTAAGAATCGCTCTATGCTCGCACCAACCCATTCACCATCCTCGTCGTCTGTATCGCCGTTTGCATACGCGTCCGGATATGCCCGTCGTAACGCGAGTTGTCTGGATTTGGAATACTCGATGCCAAGATTCTTCCAGTCCAACAGCGGGCTCAATCGTTCTACCCTGTTGCGTTGGTTGATGCGTTGTCGCCGCGACTTGTTCGTGAACGCAAACATGAAACTGGCCAAGCTGTTGACGGACTCTTCCACAGATTGCGCGCGCCGGTCAACGATGTAGCACCCCTCATCCTCCGGTCTGTCGATGAGATCTTGCATAAAACACCCGAACCCGGATAAATTGGTGGTGACAGATGGCACCCCCATCTGTTCTGACAGTCAGTCACCCGATCACCACTTATATCGGTCATAATTACTCACAACTGTACATTCCGCTGGCGTGTAGCCCCAGGGCTCGTAATAGCTCGGGAACACGCCGAGGTGGCACCCTCTGACAAACTCCTCATAATCGAGGCCCAAAATAGGGTTGTTCGAGTTCAAAAAGTCGGGATGGAAAATCACCTTGACCCTGTCAGATGGAGAATTGAACAGCTTCACGCGACGAAGCTGGTTCAGAATGGGGTCGTTGGCATCGTCCTTCATGTTGTGCGTGACAATCGGTGGGAATGTGCTGCGTTTGAGCGCAAATATCCGTCGCTTCAGCAATACCTGGTCCTCTGCGGACAAGAGGCTTTCCGGTTGGAGTTCCATTTTGCCCTCCCTGGAGACACGTTACACACGTGAATCGTCATGGATCGGTCACTGCATACCCGTGATATCTAGCGGCATGCTCGAATAATCGCGTGCCGATTCGGTTTTGAATCTCAGTAACAGTGTCTTTCAGCTGCTTCATGACCGCTTGCCCTTTGAGGGCATCGACAGTGTACGAGTTTGTCGCGGCAGGCATGATGATGAACGCAACGACCGTCGTCTTTGAACCAGATTGTTGAAGGCGATAATTAAGACCTGCCAGTAACGTAGCAATTCATGATCATGGACCACAACCGAGACCTGCTTACGTGCAAGCGATTCGATAAACATATCTACCCCCTTGTTTCGATATTCGTAGCGACCAGCAGTAAACATCTTTCAGGGAATTCAGAAACGCGGGTCCTAGATGAGCGCAAAACGACCGACATAAAGTGTATGGTCGAGATCGAAATCATAGTGACCATAAAAGTGTCCCCGAACGAACTCGTGAATCTTTGCCTTTGCCGTCGCATGCAAATTCTGGAACTCGTGCATCGCCTGAAACTTGACGACGTTGAGCCCATTGGGCAAGATACCGTCCGGCTTGCGCTTCAGGAGATGCTCCGATTCGTACGCCGTGATGTCCGATACGGTCGTGAACACGTCCGCGCAGTGTGCGGACGCACGTTCGATACAATAGCGGTGGTATATCCCCCGCTTTCCAGCTTCGTGGTCGACGTCGAAATACTGGAGATTGTTGTAGAAATCGACGCTCCCTGCACAGAGGTACCGTCCAAGGAGGGTCGCATGGGTCGTAAACACGGTCGTGACGTCAATGTGCCTCTTCCGACACAGCGGAATAGCGACGCCGGCCTGCCATTCATGAAAATGTGCGACGACGGCGGTGTGGAGCTGTTGCGCCACATACTGCAGGGTAGGATCGCCGGACGATACCGGGTCAGTGTGGGGAAACGGGAGACGACGGATCAGAACGCACCTCGCCGAGGAACCATGCGACGAGGTATCCAAAGACGATCGTGTCGTTGGTCTCGGTGTCGTGCGGCGGGGCCGGGATGCCTGCCAAATCCCAGAGGTCGGCCTTCCACTCGTCGAGCCGGTGGTGTGCGCTGCCGGTGTCGAACAGGAGCACGCGGGGTGCACCCTCGATCAGCCACCGGCCGTAGAGACATTTCACGCCCTGGGCACGCATGCTGTCGAGCGCGGCTGACAGTGCTGGATCGGAGGGCTCCTGGGCCTCGACCTCTACCGGGGCAGATCTGTACATCAGAGGGCCGATAAGGGTGTATCGATCGCCGTACTCGGCAACGGTGATGGGGACCTTTGTCTTGATGACGGTGTAGATGCCCCCGACCTTGTTGACGACCTCCCAGGCGCACTCGAAGAGAAGGTGGTTCTGCACGTCGCGCTTTGGTGGTTCTGTGGTCAGTTCAGCCATGGCCAGGTGAAGGTCAGTGAACAAGCGGTGGAGCGGGCGGACTAAAAGAAGTGTTTGGGCTCATATGTTGCTGGTCCGAGACACGTGAGCAAGATCTCTATGGATTTCTCAAATGCGGTAATTAAAAGCTTGGTCGGTATCTACGCCCTATGCAGCACTTCAGGCAAGCGAAGCCACGATAAGCGCGGTGATCACAGACGACAGCAGATTGATCTATGATGCATCATCACGAAACGAAGATCCGAGGAGGAGACGGACGAACCTGGTTGTTCGTCAACACGTTGATCCCGCTGATCACCTTGACGGACTCGTTCTCGTCGGGCACTGAATCATCCTGGAGCACCCATTTCTTGTCTGTAGAGTAGCGCGTGCGTTGTAGGGTGGCACCCATCAGAGAATCGAGCTGGGCTAATCTAGCGATCGTTGGTGACGAGAGGGGACGAATCACACACCATGGATCCAAGGACGCCCGCGGCCGTGCCCCACCCAACGAGCAGGGGAAGCAAACTCGTCCACTCTCCTCTGCAGGCGCTGTTTTCCACGACGAGGCTCGCGAATTGCGTGAGCCCGACGATACATCCGCCAATGGCTGATGCGAGCGTGCCACCGATAGAAATCCCGCCATTCGTGCCCGCTGGGACCGTCTTGAAGGTCGTGATGAGGACAGGCGGGGAGCTCGAAAGGATGCCTAGTTCCGAGGCGAGCGTGTCCCCGAGGCAGCAGGCGAATTGGCTGGCGGGGACGGTAAGCTATGAGTCACGCATGCACTACGTGACACGCACCCGAGAGTCGCAAAAAGGAGGGCGCGAGAAAAGCCGTCGGCTACGGCGGGTGACATGGGGCACCAGCCGTCGCTGTGGTACACGTCGGGCCCGCGAGCTCTTGCAAGGAGAGACCAGGGCAGCGCGTCCGGGGTAAATCTGACGCTCCACAGCACGCACGCAACCACGGCGGCGGTGCTGTTGCACAGAACCTGCCATCCGTTGCGGTACCCGGCGCCGTGGTAGCCCGCTTCGAGCTTGGCTTTGCGCTGCTTGCCCTCTTCGATGCTCGTCAGATCACCGTTGGGGTGGATGAGCCGACTCACGCTTGGTTGCCCTGGACGCGAGCAAGTAAAACACCAACAAGGATATGCCCACCGCGCGAACGTGCGTCGACAGCACCGCAAAACCAACTACGAACGCTGTCCAAGCCCCAGATGGGGACAGCTTGCGCGTTCTGGCTCCATTTACGCTCAGATACGAGGCAATGAGCAAGGGAAAGATGGGTAAACTAGTCCAAGACATGGCTGGCTCAGTGAAACCTGTGCATCGGCGCTAAGTGCCTACTTTCGACGGTCTACCAAGCGACGACAGCGAGACGACAGGCGCCGCAGTCGCCCTTCCCCCAGCCCGCCGAACAGTCCCCAGAGGCTCCGTGTACCGCTTGCTCTCATAATCCCACGTCGCAAACATCTGCGCATCTGGAAGCGTAAACGACGCTGCGTCTTGCCCATTCGGCGGGCCTCCCTCTTCCCCTTTTCCGCCCTGCACCGCTGCGGCCAGAGAGGTATTCCACGGCGCTGGGACACCTGGACCATAATGCAACTTTTGCGATCCCCGTTGTAGGACCGGAGGATGCGTGAGGCGTAATGTACGCGACAGCACTGGACCCTGTGCACGCCTATCAGCGGAGCCAGAGCGTAGACAACAGCATACGTACGGGCAGAACTTGACGGGCGAGCTCGGGAAGTCTCGAAGTCTGTTGCGAGGACAAGAATACAGGCTTGTCATTGGAAAACACGGGCCGAGGTGGTGCAAGCGGAAGCATGGGTCTCTTGTCCGCATCGGCGTCCTTTCCTGCACGCATATCCTCCAATGCGCTGTGGGCGATCGGATACGATGGTCCGATGGGCGCAACGCGAGGAGGACACGGTACGACGTTGGCGTATAACGTCGACGGCGTGTCCCACCGCGTGTTATGTTGAACTTGCGAGAGAAGCGCCATGGCCACCTTGTGTTTTGCAGGGTTGGGCGGCCCTGGCTGGGAGACGGGATGGGTGAGGATGTGGTGATATGCAGCCAGAAGGGCTTGTTGGGTCGACGGCGTTGGGAAGTGAGGTGGTGGCGGCTTGGGTGGTCGTGTCGCGGTGGATTGAGTAGGGAGGTGCCAGGACGGCGTGTTCGCGAGAACGGACTCGGAGTATGGCACCTGGAGGAGGTAGTCTCCGCCAGCGATCGATGTGATGTGCTGTGCAATTGGCGACGGGGGTCTTTCCATTTTGATTGCATAAGGGGCTGGCGTGGGCGAGGGAGACCGCGGTTGCTGGGTGGCATCGGGGAACGGTGGTAGAAAATCGGGCAGGAAGGACCCTGTGGGATGTTCGCGATATGCATACGGTTCCGGAAACAGGTCGACAACGTCCACTGGCATCGATCTCCCAGCATCATCGTCATCGTCATCGTCATCCTCTTCTGCAACGAGTGGAACGTCCTCAAGGAGTGGCAGATAAGTCAGTGGAATGGGATCGTTGCCGGGAACGAGTCCTTCTTCGAGGTAGCCTGGAAAGCCAAATGAGTTGAGAAGCGCGAAGCAAAGCGGGTAGAACATACCTCTGAAATCCGCGAGGTCATCGAGCCTTCTAGCGCTACTCGATGCATATCTGGACAGCTCGACGCCTTCCGTGCCGCAGTACTCGTTCAGCTCGTCCAAATTGGTCCCAAACTCTTCGAGACAGGCCACCAGATCGTGAGCAGACAGACTCGTCCGTCCTGCGAGCTCGGAAAATTGGCCACACGCGGACGCTAGGAGAACGAGATATCTGGACAACAAGTTGGAAAGAACAGACAGAGCCTGTGCAGACGTCCGGGCGAAGCTGTGGGCGTGTAAAATCTTCATGACGACCGCGTCGACGACCACGGCAGTCGCAGCCTGCGAGGCCATCGTCGAGGTCCAACAAGGTAGTGGCTGTGCATATTGCTACTCTAAAGGGGTATACTCGTTGAAGCAATTCTCTAGTTTACACAGGTTAAGCTCCTCGCCTGGTCGATCACGGCATGGTACCATCAGGAGAATCCCTTACAGCTTGACGCTGGTAGTGTACAGCACGATACACTACATACAACTTTACCGGGTTGCCTTGTCCAATGCTTGCTCGCCTGTCAGGTCCCATTTTCCAAAGAGTAGACTGCAGACGAGGATCAGAGGTGAACGCAAGATATTCCGAAACACGTACTCGAATGCGGCCATGATGGTCCATTTTCGGTTATCTGCTTCGGGAAAGACCAAAGACCGTGGGCCATAGAATACCTGAAATGACGGTCGGTCATGAGAAGACACTAGGTTGCCATGGACGCACCTCGTCGTCGACTTCGTCCTTTTTTCGTGGCAGGCAGTGAAGGAACTTCCAATTGGGGTTAGCACCACCTTCTCGACAAAGTGCTTCGGTGACTTGATAGCCGGCAAAGTCCTTGAGACGTTGTTCCTTTTCTGCCTCTTGCCCCATGGATATCCTACTGTATTTTAGTTGATGAGGGAATGCAGGTGCATCATTTCTCACCAGGTGTCCGTGACGACGACATCAGCTCCGTGGACGGCTTCACGAGGGTCGCTTCCCCACCAGATATCTTTGTCACACCCTAACTCCGTGACACGGTTCCACACTTCTTTTGGGCATTGATACGCGGGTTGCGGAGGGGAAGCGACACGAAGTTTATGACCGAGACGCGGGTAAGTGACGAGCATATCGTGGAGGACGTTGGCCGAGTCACCGACGTAGGCGACTGTGAGTGGGCGGAGGGAAGGGAGCTGCTTGTTTGGGGCAGAGCCGGCTATTTGGGTGGGATCGAACAGATGGGCATGTTCATGCAGCGTGAGAACGTCTGCAAGGATCTGTGTGGGGTGCCAGAGGGAAGAGAGTGCGTTGAGTACGGGTACGGGTGAATATTTTGCGAACTCCTGAGAAAATTGCTTAAACGGATGCGACGGACATGAATTGGCGGTGCATACCTCGATTTCGTCGTGGGCACCGACGCGGGCAAAGATGCCCTGACACATGCCGCCGATGACGCGGGCGGTGTCGCGGGGGGACTCGTTCACGCCAAGTTGGATGTCGTCGCGACCGAGAAAGATGGCGCGACCACCGAGGAGGACAGAGGCTGTCTCTGCGGAGATGCGGGTGCGTGTGCTGCGCTTTGAAAAGAGCAGGGCGATGGACTTGTTGAAGAGGGACTGCGAGGGCATGCGTAGACGGGCGTGTTTGTGGTTGCGGGATTGTGGGGCAAGCCATGGCAGCGAGGTCTGCTTGAGTGCGTATGCGTGACTGAGCATACGCCTGATCTGTGGGCCAGTGAGATCGGCCATCGTCAACAAGTGTGGTATCGGCGACATGGTAGCTTCGGGAATTGCCGAGCCTTGGTGTCTCCTGTGACATCGGGAATTGCCGAACGAGGCGACGACAAGCGCCCATTGCCGTACTCCCGCCCTCTCTCGTCAACGACCACAGCGACGTCGACGGACCCGCCAACAATGTCCAACGCCCGCCCGTCGTCTCTCACACCACCCAGATCTGTCACCCCCCCTGCCGTACCATTCACCGTCCAACCCGACCACTTCTTTGGTGCAGAAGAAGCCCATCTGCCACCCTCTCCAAATTCAGATTCGCGCCCATGGCTCCACCCCGACGACGACCCACTTGCTCACCGTGGCATACCCGTATTCAAACCAACCATGGACCAGTTTGCAGACTTTGAGGCATACATGACAAAGATCGAGTGCTGGGGTCTCAAGAGCGGCATCGTCAAGGTCATCCCACCAAAGGAATGGTGAGCCTACCGTTGTCGACGCGCATCGACAGTCCTCATCGCACCTAGGGTCGACGCCTTGCCTCCAATCACGGATCAGCTTGCAAAAGTCAAGATCAGATCCCCCATCGAGCAACTCATGGCTGGCCGTGGCGGTTTGTTTCGACAACAGAATGTGGAGAAGCGCAGGATCATGAGCGTTCGCGAATGGGCAGAGCTTTGCAACAAGGAAGAGTTTCGCGCCCCCGGCGTTCATGACGTCGGTCTCCATGCTCGCGGAACCAATGCCACTTCAAGACCACCAAGGAGACTTCGTTCAAGCGTTCCAAACCACAAAGTAGACTCTGCAGAACCAGAAGAAATACTAGGCTCTGTAAAGGAAGAGTACATGTCCACTGGAAAGTACATGTCCCCACCCACGAGCGCAGGCAATCCTCGCACACCGACCACCGATGCCTCGACAAGCTTGCCCACTCCCGGAGATGACCATGTCGGAGAGGACGACCCTGACCATCTTGCCGACATGGATCCTGATCAGACAGAGGAAAAGCCAAAGTCAAAGCCAAAGCGTTCACAGACACGAGAGGCGCGTGAAGCCCAGATCGCCGCACGCGCTGCCAAAGATGCTGCCTTTATGCAAGTATTTGACCCCAACAAGGACTGGCTACCCCCAGGCACCACTTCGGACGACTACACAACCGAGTTTTGTCAAAAGCTCGAGCGTCAGTACTGGCGAAACTGTGGTTTTGGTCGCCCTGCTTGGTATGGCGCCGATTCCCAAGGTATGTTCGATCCGTCGCGACCAAATCCTCACTAAATTCATTCCAAGGTTCGCTGTACACTGACGAGACGAAAATATGGAACGTCGCCCATCTTCCTTCCTTCCTCTCACGTCTTTTACCCTCCTCAAACGGTCTTCCAGGAGTAAACCTTCCTTACTTGTACTTTGGGATGTGGAGAGCTACGTTTGCCTGGCATGTCGAGGACATGGATCTTTTCAGCATCAATTACATTCACTTTGGTGCCCCAAAATTCTGGTATGCAATACCCCAGGGACGGGCTACCGCTCTCGAATCAACGATGAAGGGTGAGGTCTTTTGTCATGCGCCTCATGTCAAATATTAACACTCTTGGAATAGGCTACTTCCCCAAGGACACGTCCGAGTGTCCTCAGTTCTTGCGACACAAGTCCTTCCTTGCATCACCGACGTTGCTAGCCCAGTCCTCCTGCCGACCAAACTTTCTCGTTCAGCGGGAACACGAATTTGTCATCACCTACCCTCGGGGTTACCATGCCGGATTCAATCTTGGATTCAATTGCGCAGAGAGCGTCAACTTTGCCCTGGAGAGCTGGGTCGAACTGGGTCGCAAGGCAAAGGCATGTCAATGCGTGTCCGACAGGTATTTCTTTTCCATCTTCCGCGACCTTTGGTCTAAGCCGTCGTCAGCGTTCGCATAGACGTCGATCTACTCTTGCGCGATATGCATGGGCGTGAGTCGGAGCTCCCTGATCCACTTGTTCAACCGCCATCGTCAAAGCGAAAGGCCGAGGGAGTCGATGGCGCGCCCAAGCGAAAGCGATCGAAGCCCGAACATGCTTTGCCTTCCAAGGTTTCTATCACGCTCAAACTCGGTCCAAAACCTCCGGAACCAGAAGCGTATCCCTGTTGCTTATGCGTGTCCATGTCACCCGACGGTCTTTTGCGTGTTCAGGATCCACCCATAGGAAAGAAAGAACTCCCTGAATCATTGTCATCTCTCTATGATGCCACAAGGTGGATGGCGCACGAAGAATGTGCAAGGGTGGTGCCCGAGACATGGGTGGACACGGTGGAGTCGGCGGGGATTCTCCCCGATGGCTCGTATGCCCGGGAGTCGAGGGTGTTTGGAGTGGATGCGGTCGTAAAAGACAGATGGAATCTGGTGGGCATCATTTCTTTTCCATCGTGTTCGTTGGAATAACTCCGCATAGAAATGCTCTGCCTGCACCAAGGGACGTCAAAAGGCACATGGCGCCCCAATCCAATGCACCAAGGGCAAGTGTACCAAGTCCTTCCACGTGTCTTGTGCGAGAGAAGGACAAAACGGTATTTCTTACACTGTGTTGCGCGAGGTGGAGAAGGAAGTCATTCTGGTCGATCTGCAACCATCGACCTCTCGCATGCCGTCACCTGGCGCGTTTGCAACACAAGATGCACAGCCCATCGTCGACGCGGAACCTCGCGTGCTGAAAACGATTAGGAAGAACGAAGTGCAAGTACTATGTAACCAACACAACCCAGTAAGCATTTGGAAACAAGGTCTTTCTTCCCATCATTTATGCTGCTGCTAGGCGGTCACGGCTGCAAAGAAGGCGAATAAGCAGGACAAGATCCGAAACGAATTGCTCGCGCTTCCGTCCATGTCTCGAATCAAAATTCGTGTCAGCGCTGGGGTTTTTGAAGTCTCACTGGTCCGCGTCATCGAGGAGAACAATTCGATTGAGGTGCTTTGGGATAGGGGTATCAAACGGGAGTTCAAGTGGAGTAGCGTCGTATTTGGTCAGACCGACGGTCAGACTGTGATGCAAAAACCATCCGAGCCTGCGCCTGAGCGTAAGTGCGATCTCCATCTTGCTTTTCTTTCCTCACTTGTCCTTTGCGCGCAGCGGCACCACAGCGACCCATCAACGCAACCCCTACTCTCCGCGTTGCAACTTTCCCTTCTACCGTATCCTCCTCCTCTAGTGCCTCTACTTCAGCATCCACACCTGCCCCTGCTCCATTGTATACGTCTACTTATCCTTATCAGCCCTCGGCCATGCACATGAACGGGACCTGGCCCTACCAAATGTGCCAACCACCCCAACAGATTCCATATTCGGTAGCATACGCATACGGGTATTATCCTGCGACGATGCAAATGACTTGCAGACCTCCCGTGGAGAGTGCGGGTGCACAGGGCGCGTACTGCTCATTGCAATGGCAGCGGCCATACCCCGGTCCTCGGACTAATGGTGATCCCACAGGGTCGTCTGGTCAGCCGAATCCAATGCAACCATGATCGGGGAGCTGTTATCTCTGGGGTGTTATTGAAAGGACCTTTTTTTTTTTTGAGAAAGAGCAACGCATTTAAATTCTAGGTCTGTTTTGTACAGTAGTAGTGTTTTCGATAATGCCGATGGTTTAGAGTTGGGATCTTATTTCCCGGAAAGGGGTCCTATGTCACGTGCGTATCATTATGACCGCGTTTCGAGTCGCGCCTTGGCTTCAGCGCCTCATATCACTAACTCCACGCTAGCTTTGACTGTCAGGAAATGTGGTTGCTAACAGGGCCTTTTGATTCTGGGAGTGGGGATGTCACCACCACAAGTGAGTCCGTTTGATGGCGCACCCCTCGCTCTCATACTATGGTTTTGTTTTAGAGACAAAGTTACTCAAGACTGGCCGCAAGATTGCCCTCGGTCGCAAAGACAAACCACTGTTGGTGAACAATAAGAAGATATCTCGCGACCATTGCGAATTCGCGGTGGGTCCTTGTACTTCAGACGATGTGGTGCGTACCCAAGAGTGTGCGTCATGAACATCTGTGTGACTGTGCGTGCGCCACAGGAGAACCCGGCGTTTGTCCCGACGCTGGAGATATATAATACCAAGGACAAACCCATCTCAGTCGATCGGGACGAACACGCCATCATGGTGTATCCTTCGTCTTCGTGTGAGCTCAAGTCTGGGGATAGGATTAATATTGTGGCGGGCGTGTCTGTCGAGTGGGTCTCGTCTTCACGGGTAGCACTCTGTTTCTAACCAACATAGGGCACACTGGCGACGCATAGTGTGTTTCCTTCCGCCTGCACGGTCTCTGCCGTCTATATCAAGGGAAGACTGTGCCGCGTTGGGTGGGTGATTTATCCCACTTGTAGCTTCTAGAGTTACAGCGGTGACGTTAGGCTTGAGTTTGATCACATCTCCGAACTCGCTTGCGACGCATCATCTCACTCCCAAGTACGAACTCACCGTCCCATTGGCCACGTCCTTGCTGTCGGCTACTCAGCTCGTCAAAGTGGAATGGCTGCAGGAATTCATCCGGCTGGGCACGTCGGCTGATGATAGCCATCCATTCAAATTGGCGCCCTTGGAACAGTCCTTTGTCCCTCCACTGGAGAGCAAATACAGACCAGTCTTTTCTCCTTCGCTGGCGACGTCGCTCAAGTCTTTCAAGTTTTGGGAGCCCAACGAAGAACGTATCCATTTGCTCAAGGGATATCGATTCGTTCTATTGAGTGACGCAGGAGGAGAAGTCGACGGGGATACAAGGGAGTTGATCATTCGTGGCGACGGCGAGTACGAATGTTTTCCGCTGACGAAAGGGGAAGCCAAGTGGAGACAGTTGCTGGGCAAGGCGAAAAGAAAGGTGGATGAAGCAGGTTTGAAGGTCGTCATCGTTGTCCGCGAGCGCGTCGTGCTGGCTACTGTTGGTGCGGACAAGTGGCGAGAAATGACTGGCGAGGCTCAAAGGTATAGTGTGTTGTGCATCATCATGCTGTGGTGCTGATTTCGTGCAGTCTGTCCTTGCCGCTTGTCAATGTGGACACGTTGATGAACACTGTGATCAATGTTGATACTTCCCTAATCGGTGCGGGGCCTTCGAGTCAAGGTGGTCTTTTTCTGCGTGTCATCTCGTTCTTATTTTCTGACATCCGTAGTAGGTGTTATAGCCGAGAGCGGATCCTCCCTCCCGGACGTTATTCCCAATACGCACCCAGATGAACCGTCACTGCCTCCCGTTCCGGAGAAGGTTCTGGAGCCAAATGATCGTAAATCTCCTTCTCCTTCACCTCCCACGCTGTATGGTCTACCTGTACCACCACCGCCAAGCAAGGTATTTGGGTATATTCTCCTGGCTTATTGTTAGTTTTAACGTCTCTCAGACTCTCCTTCGCCGTAGACCCCCGTCGGCAACGAGCCGGGAACCTATCGTGCCCAACGTCAAGGAGGAAACCCAGGCAGAAGGTCTTGAATACACGCTTCCCCCAGTACGCCCAGTTCATCTCTACCAAATCCAGCGAGGTTTGAACGCCATGTCAGCTCCCTGAAATGACTCGTTCATCTAAACTAAAACGACGAACCCCTGTGCCAACCCCGTCAGTCGAGGTGCCTGTTGCGGACGATGAGCCGAGTCAAGAACCGCCGCACAAAAAGTTCAAGGCGCTTTTCGATGCAAGTGATCCGGACAAGATGTCTGTCGATTCACAGAGCGTGCAAGATGCATATGACATTGCGATGAGGGATTCCGTCGGTGTGACTCAGGGTGGCGAGAGCCTCACGCAAAGTGATTTGCGACCGCTACATGCTCGGATAGCTGGTGCTCCGCGGACTCTTGATGTGGTAGCTGAAGAGGAGGAAGAGGAGAGCGGTCGTTCGCAAGCCCGGCCTCG